>ML777429.1:532301-565270 GCA_009831015.1 Picea engelmannii | reverse complement strand
TAATAAATGTAAGATGACTTTTTAGAAGGTTTTACTTCTAAAAGATTCCTCCTCTAGAATGTTCTTAGGTAATGGTAGCACTATATAAAGGGGTTCAAGCAATGTAATGAGACATGAATAGAAATATTGTATTTGGAGTGGTATCTCAATAGGAGGATGCCCCCTCAAAGAGGCAAGTGAACAGGAGAGGATCCCTTCCATAATAGGATCCATTTTATGGTGTTGCCCTACCTCAAGGGTTTGGTAATAATAAAGTGTGGTTTCTTCTATATTTCTCTTTGGATCTATTGTGTATTCAGTATTTGTGGTGATTATATTTTTAAATCTATTCAGGTTCTTAACATTCGCTACTCTGTCTGCCAGTCTGTTTGCTGACCTCCAAACCCAACGCAACTCCACTGTGATCCCTATCTACAAGTGCTCCTAGATTTTTTGCAGTAGGTGTACCAATCACCAGTGTCTTTGGATTTTTCCCATTTTGGTGTCATTTTGGAGTTTTCTTATTGTGTTGATCACCAGTGCAGAATCTCCTTCCACTATGGAGTTTGTCATCCCCTCCCGACTTAGAATCTCTAGGCCAGTCTCCGGGGCTCTGAATTCCACAGCGTTGTTGGTTGAGTTTCCCAAACTCCCAGTGTATAGCTGGATGATGTTTCCTTTAGTATCCCTTTTTACTCCTCCCAAACCTGTTCACCCTGGGTTTACCTTTGTCGCCCCATCAAAATTCAACTTGAGGGATCCTGAAGGTGGTGGCTTCCAGTTGCACTCACCTACTTGGAGTTAAGGTGACCTTCTGAACTGATTGGGGTTGCGGCCGTTGTTTAGGTGGAAGGCCTCTGGGAATCGGGAATCTTGGTTAGTGGGTTGCACTCTACCTACCTAGCAGTTGCAGCTCTGCATCGTATCTCGTGTCATGGATATTATTGTTTCCTTGATCTTCCCTTCGGGCCAGCTTTGGTTTATGAAAATGCATCGGTTCCTTTCCTTCCATATCAACCATATGATCATTCCCGGGGTGAGTATCCAACATAGGTTCACTTCTTCTTGTTTGTTGTAGTTCTCTTTTGCAGAGATTGATGGTTGCAAAAATGTTACCTTAGATCCTATTGGTCTAGAGGAAGATACTTGCCACCCATTCCCAGAGATCTGCAGTGTAGGTGCATTCATCCAGGAGATGGTTCGTTGTTTCTTCCCGGGCTTGTAAGAGATGACATATTGATGGACCTATGAATCCCCTTTTCCTTAGGTTTTCCCAAGTTAGAATGTGGTTGTGAAGTATTAACCATTGGAATTTTTTTATCTTTGGCCATTGGGGGCTGTTCCATAGCTTATCCCAATGTTGCACTGGGTCTTCTTGGTCCAAGTCCACTATATAGTGTCGGACTTCTTTCAGGTTGAATTACCCACCGTCTTTTTGTCCCCATCTTAGCTGGTCCTCTCCTTCTGTGACTGCTATTTTCCGTCTTCCCAGTTCCTCCTCCACCTCCTTTAATGTTAATGTGGGTGGATCATTATTCTGCAGAGTGATCTTGTTTCAGATTCTCCATTTGTTATGGTCCATTTCCTATTTCCAGTATTGGTAGACGTTAATTTTACCTTGCACTATTATCTCCTGTTGAAGTGCCTCTTTGTCTGGGTTCTCCATTTTTGGTTCCTGTTGCCAAGCATCCTCCCAAAATTTGTTTGTTCTACCATTCCTGATTTCCCAGAAGCTGTGTGTCTGAATCCAAGCTTTGTTGCACCAGGCTAGGTTCCAAATCGCTGACCCTTCCCTGGTTCCTCTGAAGTGGATTTTGTCCCGGTCGGGAATGTCTGGAGCATACTTTTCCTTCCATAGGTTTACCCAAGGTGTAGTAGTTTCTTTGACCCAACGCCACCAGAGTTTCACCCCGTAGGCGTTATTGGTCACTTGTGGGTCCTATAGCCCCATGCCTCCTTGTATTTTTGGCTTGTAGACTTTCTCCCAAGCCACCAGGGCCCATTTTTTCTTTGTTTCCGCGCCTCGCCACAAAAAGTCCCTTTGGATGGCTCTTATTTTTTGTAGAATCCCCTGTGGATTTGGGAAAATGGACATCATAAAGGTTGGGATTTCTTGTAAAACTGACTTGGTTAGGATCAATCTTCTGGATAGATTGAGGGATCTATATGTCCAATTTTTTACCCACTCCTGTAACTTGTTTATTAATCCTTCCCAAGTTTCCATTTTGTACACTTTGTCTGTCAGTGGAACCCCCAAGTACTTGGCTGGGAGTGTCTTCCGTTCAAATCCCAGAATGTTGGTCAAATTCCTTTGGATATCTGGGTTGGTATTGAAGAAGAAGATCATCGACTTGGAATGGTTGATCTCAGTGCTCGATGCTTCCCCAAAATCTTCTAGGATTCATTTGTAGGATTTAGCTTCCTTGACTGTGGGTATGCCATGGAGTAAGGTATCATCCACAAACTATTGGTGTGTTGAAGTAGGGAAATTTTCAAAGGGTTTGAGACATGTTATTTCCCCTGTTGTGGTTGCACTCTTTATGCTCTGGCTGAGGCCTTCCATCATCATAATGAACAGGAAGGGGGATAGTGGGTCTCCTTGTATGATACCTTTGGTGGGCCAGAAGGGTTTGGCAGGGGCTCCATTGATTAGTAGCGAGTAGTTTGTTGTGGATACGAGACTGAAAATCCAGCTAATCCAGTGCTGGGTGAAACCAAAATATTCCAAGGTATTAACCATATAGTGCCAACTAATTTTGTCATAAGATTTGGCTAGGTCCAGTTGTATTGTCATTCCCCCTCTCTTTTGAAGCTTCAAGGTGTGAATGATCTTGTGGGCCTGGATATATGTTTTCCATTATTTTTCTTCCTTCCACAAAGCCTACCTATTCTTGTGAGACCAGTGTAGGTAGGAGGGGTTTCAATCTATTTTCTATGACTTTGGAGATTATCTTGTAAACTACATTGCATAGTGCTATAGGTCTGTACTGGTCAGGGGTTTTGGCTTCATTTTCTTTGGGGATTAGTGTGATCATTGTGGCATTTAGTGATTTAAGGATTGAGGCTGACCTTATAGAGTCCCCTACTACCTTATAAATGTCATGTTTGACGATTTACTAGCAGGATTTGAAGAATTCCACTGTGAAGCCATCTGGACCTGGGGCTTTCCCATTGGGCATTTCCTGGAGCACCTAGTCAACTTCTTCCGTGGTAATAGGTTTGTTTAGGAAGATGTTTTGTTCCTCTATGACCAAGCGTGGAATATGATGGGTTATCCTTTGAATGGCCTCTATTCTGTCTTGGATGGGTTCTTGGGCTATCTCGTGGAAGTGTTTAACCATAGCGGTTTCAATCTCCTAATGTGATTCACGCTTGATTCCATCCTGGTCCTTGATATTCAGGATTTTGTTGTGGGATCTTCTGGCCATGGTTGTTCTATGGAAAAACTTGGTGTTCCGTTATCCTTCCTTTAGCCATCAGATACATGACTTTTGACTCCAGAGTGTTTCTTCCTGCTGGCATTGCACCTCCCAATCTTAGGTCATCTGGATCTCTTCCTTTTTCTGGTCCTCCGTATAGCCTTCCAGCATGTAGGTTTCTTGGAGTTTTTTCATTTTTCCTTCTAAGTTGTTTTTCTCTTGGTTTATATTCCCAAAGGTATCCATGTTCCACTCTTTGAGATTATTTTTGATGTATTTAAGTTTATTATAAAGTTGGAACATCCTAGTCCCTTTCTCTGGTTTCTCCTCCCGCCACCACTATTTGATTCTTTCCTTGAAAGTCAGGTGTTCAATCCAGAAGTTCTCAAATCTGAAGGGTCTTTTCTTTGGTGTTTTCTGGACTAGTTGCACTGGCCAATGATCAGATCCCCCACAGGGAAGGATGTTGCAATCTAAGGTTAGCCCCTGCATAATGATTGACTCCGATATAAGGAATATGTCAAGTCTTGTTGCTACCTGAAACTGGTTCATCCGTTTATTGTTCCAGGTGAAATGACCATTCTTAGTTTTAAGATCTACCATCTCCGCTATGTCTGTGAACTTTGAGAAATCATCTGCATCCCGATCCAATCTTCTTGTACCTCCTTTCTTCTCCACAAGTGAGGTGATGATGTTGAATTCCCCTGCCAGGATCTAGTGGAGGTTAGTGGATCGGGATTTTATATCTTCTAGGTCTCAGATCATTCCTCTCTTTTCCTCTGACCCTTGGGGCCCATACACATTAGTGTAGAGAATCTCCTCTGTGTTTCTAATGATTTTCATGTGTACCTTTAGGGTGTGCTTTGTTTCTTCAGTTGCTGTTAGATTTAGACTTTTTGGGTTCCACAAAGTAAGAATGTCGCCTTCCATTTGGTGGTCTTTGATGGCTACCATCTTGTACTTGCGCCAATGTTGTTTACTGATTGCCTCCACTCTGTCTGTAGTGCATTTTGTCTCTTGAATGAAACAGAGATCCGATTGTTCCTGATTTAATTTAGTCCTAAGGATTCTTTGCTTTCTTGGGCTGTTTAGGCCTCCTATATTCCAAGTTATGACCATCATTTAAACATGTGGGGGGGGAGTTGGGAAAGAGTTTCCTGATCTTACCCAAATTTATTAGTAGTGCTCCCAGATCTTGTAGGGCTACACTATTTGATTTCCTTCCTTTTTTCCTCCTTGTCTTCTTGGGTGATAGTTGTGGTTTTCCCTCGCCATATTTGACTCCTAGGTGTCCTATCTCCCCATGTGTGCATTTGTTTCCTCTGGATTTGGCTTCCTCCCATAGGAGAAATAGGTACTAGATGTGATCAAGTTTCTCTGTTGGTACGTTGTTGACTCCCTTCCTTTTCCATCGCTCCAATATGTTCAGAAAGTCTATCCCTTCTATTTCCACCAGGTCCCCGAGATTAGGGTCTTCTGTGCCTACTTCGCTCGGGGTCATCTCCGCATCTCCCTATGCATCTTGCATGGCAACGTTGTCATCTTTTGTTTATCCTTCCATCGGGGTTGCGCAACTCCCTTGTGCCATCTTGCTACTTGACCAGTCAGTAGGCTCTTTTGTTGCGTGTTCTCTGACCTCTTGAGCTTTTACTGAGTCACTTTCATCTTCTGCCCCTTTATTTGTTTGGTCCCTTCCGTCCAAGTTTTTCCGGGTCTCTTGGTTATTTCCTGTTGAGGTTTTATTCTACTTTTTATTTGTTTTTTTTCTGGGGTTCGATGTTATAAACCCTTCCTCATCCTGCTGGGTTTTGGGGTTTTCCACTTCCTGTTTTTTATTAAGAGGGAATTCTCTGATCAGGTGGTCGTGTTCGTGGCATATTATACATCTAAAGGGGATATTTTTGTAATCTATGTTTTGGATTCATTCCTCATCCCTGAATTCTAGACTTATGGCTTCTGGGAGTGCTCCAGAAACATCCATCTCTATGCAGATTCTTGCGTACAATATGTATCTTCCTTTTAGGGTGGCTTCTTAAGTCTTCACATATTTCCCCAATTTGTTTCCTATTTCTTCAAAAGTGGAAGGCAACCAATATTCTAAGGGTAATGAATAGAATCTCAGCTAGATCAATACCTTTTTGAACGTCTCTTTTTCCGGGGAGAAGTTTTCTTTCCAGGGTTGCATGTACAATCAGGTTGAGGCGTGGAAGTATGGACCTCCCTCGAAGACTCTATCCCTGTCCTCCAGATTCATGAAGGATTCTATGAAGAAAAATTTCAAGCCTAGGTGGAGCTCCACTTCTCCATTTGGCTTCCAGTGATATTTGATCCAGTTGCGCAGAGTTCTCTTTGTGGGCCATAACCCCATGAACTTTCATATGAGCACATGCGTCTTCATTTGGTCCCTGTAGAATTGCGTTTGTGGGTCCTCCAGTATCACCTTGGGTATCATTGTTGTTTTGGGCTTGGACGAGTTGCGCCCTTCTGTCCCATTGGCCTTCGCAATCTCTTGCTCCTCACTCTGAGTTTCGTTAGCTTCTTCTCCCGTGCTCTCGTTTTTTTCTTGGTTTCTTTCTTGTCGTTTCCCTGGGTCTGATCCTGAGTTTCCTATTGTTGGTGCCTTGAAAACTACGCCTCTTATCCCTTTCCCTCTATCCACCACTACTTGTTTGTATGAGGGGGTCCCCTTACGCCCCCCTCTGGTGCTCCTGCTGCTCTCTGCTATGGTCGCGACTATCAAACCCTAGCTCGCCTTGACTGCCAAACCCTATCTCTTCAAAGATCTTTGAGACATCAATAAATAAGAGTTATTACCTATGATAGAGGCGACATTTTATGGACCCAACCACAACTTATTAAACTTGGAGTGATTTCCCTTTTCAGCGTGAGAAACACCCAAAAGAAATACTTTGTCGTTAACCTTGAAAATGGAAGATTTGTCTTTTTTTATCTAAATATTTTGTAACTGTTTGTTGCCTTTTCTTTGTTCCTCTAGGGAAAGCAAAGAATTAATTCTTTGGGAAATATATGATGAATTTAATTCTTCATCCTGTAATTCCAATCTAAGTGAGGTAAGTTCCAATTCTATAGGCATGATGGATTCTTGCCCATATAACAGTTGGAAAGGGGTATGGCCAATGCTATATTTGGTGGTGGTTTGATCTGCCCAAAGAGCATAAATAAGTGATGTGTGCCATTGATGGGGCTCGTCATCTATTACTATCTTCAAAAAATTTATTAGATTTTTATTATTAGACTCAACCTGCTCATTTCCTTGTGGATAATAGGTATAAGAAGTGAAGTGTTTCACACCAAATTTTCTAAGAAATTGAGTGAATTTCAAAGAAATAAATGTTGGGCCTTTATCTGAAACAATTTCAAGAGGAAGACCAAAACAAGAGAAAATGTTTGATTCCAAAAAGGATATTACCTGTTCATCTTGTGCATGTTTAAGTGGTACAACTTCAGTCCATTTGGTGAAGTATTTTGTAGCCATGAGCATAAAAATGTGTCCTACAAAAGATGGAGGGTTTATGGGACCAAAAAAATATAAACCCCATTTAGCAAATGGAAAATATGGAAGAATGGGTTGTAGAGGCATAGCAAAAACATTGGCCCCTGCCAGTGTGGTTTTGGCATTTATCACAGGTCCTTGTAAACTTGAAAGAATAAAAATAAATAAACGACCAATAATATCCTAATATTAGAATTTTAAAGCCTATGGCCTTTGCTGCAAAATGAACATCGATATAAATATTTTAATTCGATGATACACAAATTTGTTTCAATATTGTATGGGATGTAATATCATCAATACATCGTAATAATAACCCATCAACAGATCTACGAAAAAGAGAATTCCCAAAATCAGATATTTGGAAATTTCAAGGTGTATCCTCCTTTGCTGATGAGATTCCAAGTAGTCAAGACATTTTTCATATTGTAAGTAATTTATTTTTTCCTTATACCAAAGGTGTTCTGCAAGATCAATATTTTGATTTTCAATAAATAAAAGTGTTGACAAAGCATTCTCATCATTTTCAATAGAATCACTTGGTTCAGGATGTTGAGCCAAGTGGAGTTCTAAGTCACGTCCCTTAATAGTATTAGAAGTAGTAATTGTCAAATCGTGTTCTTGAATCTTTGCAAGCCAATGTGGAATTTTTCCAAAAAGTAGAGTTTGTGAAAACAAAAATTTGACAGTGGGTAAAGATACTTTTACCTACATATTCTTTCCAAGGATGAAGTGGTGAAATTTCCCTATAGACTTAACAAGAAAGAAAGTGTGTTATTCAATAAAAGAGTACTTGACTTCATCATCCGATAAACTCTGACTCATATAGGCGACAGGTTGTTCATTATTTTAATCATTTTTTTGTAGATTGACAATAGAAATTGCCTCTTCTCTTGATTTCGTATAAATTATGAATTCTTTATTGAAATGTGGCTTTGCCAAAACCAGAGCTGAATTGATTGCCTTTTAAACTCCTACAAAATCATTTTTGACATATTTCGTCCAAGATAAAGATTTGAATGTTTCAACATGTTATGAATAGGTTTAACCATGACAACGAAATTAAGAACACATCTTCTAACAAATTTATCCTACCCATGAAAGATTGGATTTCCTTTTTAGATGTGGGTGATGGAAGGTTTAAGACTGCGGTAACCCTTTTAGGATCTATATTGATCCATGAATTTGAAACAATGTGACCAAGGAGTTTACCTTGAGTAATTCCAAAAACAAAAATTTTAGGATTTAAAGACATACCAAATTTTCTACATCATAAAAAGACTCGATTAAGATGATCAAAGCGATCTGATCGATTTTTTGAATAAATGGTTAAATCATCAAGATATACTTGAATAATATTACCATTGATATCATTAAAATCTATTTTCATAGATATTTGGAAAGTGGCACCTACTTTAGATAATCCAAAAGGAATACGTTCATAAGCAAAAGTTCCCCAGGGAGTAGTGAATGTGGTTTTGTATTTATCAGTCCTCTTTAATCTTATTTGATTATAACCAGAAAATCCATCAAGTAAGGACATTATTTGAGATCCAACAACTTGCTACAAAATTAATTCCATATTTTGGAAGGGAAAATTATCTTTGACACCATCTCTGTTTAGTGCACGAAATTCCACACACAATCTTATTTATCCAGTCTTCTTTCTTACAGGAAAAATATTAAATACCCATTCTAGATATTTACTGGGAAGATAATATGAGAATTCAACAATTTTTCCATTTCCTTTCTAATGGTAGCTTCAAGTGCGGTATTAATAGGTCTTTGTTTCTGCCTAACCGGTTTTTCTTCTTCCTTTATTTCTTGATTGGAATAGCATGATGGATAATACTAGGATCGAAACCATGAAGATCCTCATAGGACCAGTCAAAAACATCATTAAACTCACGAAATAAATCCATGAATTTATCCTTTTCTTCTTCAGAACATTGAGCACCAACTTTTAAAACTTTTGGTTTTTTAGGGGTTCCAATGTTCAAGGGAATCAAATCCTCTATTTTTCACTTTGAATGCTCTTCCTTCTTATCATTATGGCTTCCAACATCAATCATTGAAAATGATCTCTCGGGAGGAGTTAATCCTTTAGGAAATTTATTATCTTGAAGATAAATTATTTCCTTAGGCTTATAAAGCTCATTTTGCAAAAATGCATAGATGCTTTCATCATCGGGGAAGATGTTATACACCATTTTGTCACACTTTGATAAGTGTCACATTTCACTTTGCTAAGTGTTGTAAGTGTCACACTCCACTCTACTTAGTGTCATAAATACCATGGTACATTCTGCTAAGTGTCACAACTTATTTTTCATGCTTTTCCCAAGTGTTTCCACCTCAAAACCATGCAAGAATGATCCATTATATTCCCTTCATCATCAAGAAGAGGAAAATGCCTTTTAAAACTTGCAAATTTGTCCTTTTTCACTCAGGTCTTGTCTTTGTTTGACCATGGATGCCTCCTTTCCCATGCTGGGGGAGTGCCCCTCTCCTTGAAACAATGTTAGGGGAGTGTCCTGGATGCTTTTCCACCTCTATGGGAGAGAATCCATGCAGATTTGGTCAAATCCCATGAATATAGGGGCATCTCTCGATAAGGATCTAAGTGAATTACCATTGTTTTGTCTTAGATTTGGTTCAACCTTCTTCATTTATATGATGGGAGAGATCATAACCATGTAGATAATATCAATCCTAACCTAATCCACCTTATCCTTAACTACACTCCTAATTTATATTAGTGGTTAGCCCTTCCTGCATCTATATAACCATGCCATTTCAGAGTGAGGGGGGATGGAAAAGAGAAGCATATATAATTTATGATATTTTCAAGAAGATCCAAACCTTTGATCATGCAGAGTAGAGTTGGACTCATGTTCAAGTGATTAAGAAATAATATTGAAGGATTGCAGCAACATCTAATGGTTGTAACCTTTTCATGATTTTATTAATAAAATAACTTGGCCTATTTCTCTTAAAATTTATTATCTATTTGATCATTTTTATTAAGTTATAAACTAGTAGGTTTTATATTAATTAATCATAGATAGTAGTAGGAGAAGTTTCCTTTGTACTTTCAGGATCGAATTTGGGAAGGAGATGCTTAGATTGGAGCTCAACCGCTAGAATGACAAGGACGAACGTTAGAAATTAGCTACACACACCTTTTCTCCTTCTCTCTCAAACATCCCACAAGAAATTAGAATGGTTTGTTAGGAGGATGTCAGTTTCCACTTGTTAGATTCTTTATCACTTGTAGGGAACCCAAGTGAGGGGAACTCAACCTGTTCACAGGGGGAGAATTCTCACAACAATAAATTGGTGACTCCACTAGGGACAAGTTGAGTTCCCCTCACTTGGGTTCCCTACAAGTGAGACAAACTCTAACAAGTGGAAACTAACATCCTCCTAACAAACCATTCTATTTTCTTTCGAGACGGTTGAGAGATAAGGAGAAAAGGTGTGTTAGGAGGATGTTAGTGTCCACTTGTTAGAGTGTGTCTCACTTGTAGGGAACCCAAGTGAGGGGAACTCAACCTGTCCACAGGGGGAGAATTCTCACAAAAGTAAATTGGCGAATCTAGTAGGGAGAACCATCTAGTTCTTATTAGGTTTCTATCCCTTATAACCTTTGAATTTATTTATTCTTTGCGTCTTCTATTTTGGCACTCCTTTTCTCATCAATCCCTGACGTTTTCTAAGAAGGTTTTTCAAATCTGAGATTTCAGGACCTCCACAAAAAGTCCATCACCCCTTGGATGCAACTTGTATAACTTCTACAAAGTGTTTTGGATGCTTGTTGTTAGACCATTGGGGAGATTCCATCACCCCTTGGATGCCCTGTTTTCCACTCTCAAGGAGCGTCCTCCTGTAGAAACCTAGTTTTTTAGCCTTGTTCTCTACTTATTTCTCAGATTTTGCTCAGTTTTTCTCTGTGACTATTTGAGGTTATTTATTGAGTCTCTATGATCAGTTCTAGATGGTTGGATGATTTGTATTATTTCTTTATTAAGAATATTTTGGTTTCTTTCTTTTTCATCCTCTTTTAATAGCATGTGTGCTTGAGATCTCCTAGTCTTTTAGCCCAGAGACTCCTAGTTTGTCTCTGTCTTGGTTTGATTTATAATTTGACATTCATCACACATTTTCATTTCCTTCTTTGATTTTTCAAAGGTTGATTGGTTTTGAGACTTTTTGTCTTCATTGAAACATCTCACTTTTCTGGATGATTATGACTCTCTCGTTTACCACAACCCAACTTTGAACATTGCTTATTGTTGCTCGTATTTTGAGCATTTTCATGAGTGTTTATCTTCTTTCTCCTTTGAATATTTGAGTCCTTTATTGAACAAGTTATCTCACACTTTGTTTCTTTCATTTCTCATTTTTTTTTAGTGCACTTTGTTTGATTTATTTTTTTCCTCGTAATTCTTTGTGTTGAACATAGATTTCTTTCATTTCTCTTGAAAGTTAAGAAGTGAAAGGGTTATCATATATCCTTTCATACATTATCAAACAAATAATTTTTTGCATTCTTTAGGAATTTTTTTTGGCATACGAGCTAGTTTTTCATATGCATTTCGGTTTTCATAAATATTTGCTTGGTAGTTTGGCATCAACTTGATCCCTAAAATTGAAAGTTGCATAGTTTTGATTTCTTTCTTGTGTTAAGAAGAATAGAAATCTTATCTTTCACATACATATAATTCATCGAAAAGAACAAACTTCATATCATTATTTTACATTCTATTGGATTTGAGTCTCTCGCACATCATCAATTTCATCTCTGTGAACCCTTTGAGTAAAAATCAACCATGCGTTAATAAAATCAACTATATATTTTTTTGGTTTTAGCACACAAATAGTAGCACAAGATCAAGGTCTTTGGACTAGGAAAAGTGAGTAAATTGTCAAAGACTTCTAAACAAATTGTAGAGCACTAAAGAGTGTACAAATCCAACTTTCTTATAAGCATAGCTGGGAAACCCCTCTCACACATGGGATAAACATGAGATCATGTGCGGAAGAGCAGTGAAGATTACCCCTCCAAAGCTTGACCAATCGTAGTAGACAAAGCGTATACTGGGGGTTTTTCCTTAACTTTCACTGACTCATTTGGTCTTGGTAACTCTGAATCCCTTTAGGGTCCTCTAGAGTCTACTAATACACTTGTCCTTGATCCTCTGGAAGAATTTTGGACTTTGATATCCTTCCCATAGGTTTGGTCCTGACTATCAATTGTATCTTCTCGGAGGCTGACTGCGAGTTGGTAACCTTAGTGGCCTTTCCTAGGTATCTATAGGGGTGACTCTGGGGGGTACCAATGGTACCTAGGGAAGACGTTGTATCACACTCTCAATACCCTCGTAGGGTGACTCTACGAAAGCGAGAATTAATTTCACCAAGAAGGGTTTTTGTGTGGAGGTTGGGGTAGCTACTTCTCATTTCTTCGTTGGCAGCTTGATATCCCGTTTTCAGAAGATCCTTGAATCTATTGTTGCTTGGTTGATTTATTTTAGTTTTCTTAGGAGTGTGTTTCTTTTACTTTCGTATTCAGCCTTAGGATTAGAGATTTCACAATATACAAGGTATGGAACCTAACATTCAGGAACCTCAACACAATGTTTCTAATGAAGGAATGATCGAAGATCAAACTTTTGAGACCAGGAGCATAGCTCCTGGAAGTGGCCATCATGTAGAAGAATCGATCACAACTTCATAGAAAGCCTTGCATATTACATGAATCCTAGTTTTACAGATCCACTTGGTCAACCACTCACTGATCCACCATCCACAAGATATGTTGATTCTTATTCTTCTTATATATTACCGCCCAGTCCAACCACTACACAATCTTTTGGTATGAACCTGCCATCTTTTGGTTTTCCTGAAGGACTTGGGAATTTATCTTTTTACACAACTCTTGTAGTTGATATTGTTGGTGCTTCTTATTTACTAGAGACATCGATGACCCAGCTAACACTGACTCAACCACTTGTGCATACATATTTCTTTGCACATTGGTCGGGTACTATTCTTGCTTCACTATTTCCACACATTCACATGCCAAGTGCTTTACTTGGTCGTCCCATTGGTCAGGTGGAAAAAATTCAAGTCGTTAATATTAATACACAAGATACTCAACCTCCATCTCAACCATCTCATATTAATACACCCTACATTCGAGTTCAATCTTCAATGGGAGGCCAACCTTCAGTTGGGGGGCAACCTTCAACTGTAAGGAAAATTTTTACTGGGGGAAAACCTACATGGTTGCAACATCAAAAATCCTGGGAGAAATATTATCTTGCAAGTCCTTCTATCCCTACTACCACTGGCCTATATCCTGGACAACCATTTCTAGGATTTGCTAACCCTTTGTGGGGTCAACCCAATCCGACGGGCATTCTTTCGCAAGGAACTTTTCCCTTTCGATCCGTAAACCTCATGATTCTGACGCAACATTCCCTTCATTCTACATACATGGGGGGGGGGGGGGGGGGGGCATTAGGTCAATATGAATATGTAGGAGGTCCATTTGTTCAGTCACAATATATGGGTGGAAAACTAGGACATCTGCCTTACATGGGCATATAATCAAGACAACCACCTTATATGGGTGGACAACCTGGGAAGCCATCATATATGGGAGTACCTTCTAGTTTTTCCATCTTGTCGCAACCTGGATACGATCCTACTGGTTTTCCCATTCCATATGGTTACCATGAGTATCGATAGCCCAACTGAAAAATTCCATTCTTGGCTACGTTAGACTTGTTAGATCTGTCACATTTGAAAAATGATCCCATTCAACATGCCCCGTTTTGGCTCGCCATCCCTATCAAATTGTCATCTGACATACCAAAATTTGACGAAAAACCTGAGGAAGATCCTAACAATCATGTTATGAATTTCCATTTATGGTGTTCTTCCAACTCTTTAATGGACGATTCCATCCGTCTTAGAATTTTTCAGAGAACTCTTACAGGTGCAACAACGAAATGGTATATCGAGTTGTCACATAACTCCTTTGTCAAATTTATTTCTCTTTCCATGGATTTCTTGACACATTTTTAGTTGCATATACGGTACGAGACCAGTATAGAATGTTTTACCTAACTTCGATAATTCTCTTCCACCCACATATCTGATCATATTCATGAATGGAGATGGTAGAGATGGTTGATTAAAGCTCCCATTCTAGACCAAATCCTCACGGATTGGTTTACAAATTCACTCTTGCATCCCATTTCCCGTGATGTTTCTATGGGAAATGTTGTTACTGAAGATACAGAGATCAACCATGCATTATATTTAGACTCAATATATTTCCATTCTAGCACACTTTACGATCTGATCCCTAATGCTCCTTGTTCGTCGAATGATCCAACAAAAAATGCTCTGAAACCAAATTTTGTTTTGGACACCAAGACTACTTCATCTCCTTTGCAAACCTACGAATTGAATGCAATCCAATCCACTTCATATCAGCAACCAGGAGGTAAAAAGAAAAACAAGGGTAAATCCAAGAAGTCTTCTAACGAGAAGGATAACCCAAAGACTATTGATACTCAATTGAATAGGAAGGATAAGTTTCCTTGCATGATCTGTGAGGAATACCACTACACAAAATACTATCCTCATCATGAGGCAGTTGCTAAATTTTTGAAGGGTACCTCCTAACTGGTTTAGCAACAACATCTGGTTGCACAAAATCATGACCCCCGCAAGGGGGCAACACAGATGCTTCCACGAGCACCTCTGAGGTGTACATGTTTAAGGAGGTTAATGTAACAAATCTAGAAAATACTTATGACACTCCTCCAGGTGATTAGACTAAAGGAAATGTTGCCAATAAACCCTCCACATTCACTCCTCCTACATCTTCCAATCTTCTTTAGATTGAAAATCCAATCTCTGACTCAGTGTTGTGCTCGACCAAGAGCATAATTTGAAAAGCGAAATTTAATCCAAATTCCTATGCTACCAAAAACTACAACATTGTTGAATATTTGGCACAAGCGCCTTATGCTATGTTGACTCTCGAAGTTCTATAGAACTGTCCAAGTCAATGTAGAACCCTGTTGTCAACCATTGGAGCCATGGATCCAAGGGAGTCGAATCTGATCATGTTTAATATGGATTATTTGAAGGAGAGGCTCTCCCATGACTTAGCATTCTAAATTCAAATTATGGTTGGTGGAAAGAACATCAATTGCATGGTTTTGGATGAGGGATCCTCCACCTATGTTATGTATTTGTCTTATTGGAGAGCCCTCGATTCTCCTAAACTTAACCAGTCTCCTACCACCTTTAAAGTGTTTGATGGACATGGTTTCCAACCTCACGAACTCTTGCAATCTTTCGCTGTGACATTGAAGGGTAAGATTGTTTTGGTCGATATCAAAGTAGTTGGCGTGCCCATGGATTACAATTTGTTACTTGTTCATAGTTGGTTCTATGCGATGACTGTTGTCTCATATACAATGTTTTGTGTCTTACGATTTTCCCATCAAGGAAAAATTATCGCTGTTGATGAACTAGACTATATAACTCAAGATATCCACAATGTTGCAATGAATGATGTTACTTTTCTATGACAGTCTAGTCTTGAGAGTGTAGGAGTAGGTCTCCTTAAGGATTCATCACTCATGGGGGTTTTTCTTTCACCTGCTCCTGCCACCCCGAAAGTTACCATGTTAAATATGATTTTGACTCAGGTGCGACAATCCCTAGAATCATATGATCTTTTGATAGTACCTGGTATCGACGATCATATTTCATTGTCTCTGTCAAACTCGTTAAAAAATGAAACAGAACCCCCCTCCATTTAAATCGATTCTCACTCTAAAATGTGTACTTGAACCTTCTTTTCCTCTACCTAGTGAAAATGTTCCCATTAGTAACTAGATGCCTAAAGGAGGAAAGAAGAAAAATCGTCGGAGGAAACAAAACTTGGGGGTAAGGTCTCCAGCCTTTGGGCATTATGCTAGAGCTAACCCACTAGCTTCTATCACACAAGCTGGGTGCAAAACACCTCTAGAGAGACATGCTGCTAGGAGTGATCCTCGCTTGGGGGTCATTCCCGTCATAACGTAGTAGTCTTTTCTAGAACATGCTTAGCCTTTGTTCTTTCTTGTGCTCATTAATACATGAGAATAAGTTATTGAGTATACTTTTATCTCTTTTTTAGACTCATAAAGGCTATACGAAGAAGGAACTCTTTGGAGTCTCCTTTAAGCTCTTTTCAAACTCCCTAAACGTGAAAATATTGCTGAGTGAACTTGTCTCCTTTCACACTCATTAAAAGGATTAAAAAGGGTGTATTTCGATGTTTGTTTTATCTCCTTTAGCACTACTTTATGAAAAAGGACCTCATTACAGAGAAATTGTTAAGCTCTTTTCGAAATCCTTAAAAAAATGAAAATATTTTCGAGCGATCTTGTTGTCTTTCACGCTCGTTAAAGTGAATTATAAAGAACGTTTAATGAGCAGTTGTTTATCTCTTTTTTGATCTCATCAGACTATTTACGAAAAAATAATACTCTAGTCAAGCATGATTAGAAGATTTATCTTGGGTATCGTTTTATACTGTTTTGGGCCCTGGAGACTAATTTCACGAAAAATTCCATCTTGAGTCTTCTTTTTAAATATTTTTAGACTCTCCAAATGTTAAAAGACCATAAAGTTCTCTTTCCTTGGACTCATAAAATCTAAACAAGGAAGGACCCATATGGGACCGAACCCTTCCTTCTTTAGGTTCGTTGAACATGTGAATATGGGACTCATCAAATATGAGTTAATCGAGCATTTTTTATCCTCCTCAAGCTCACTAAAAAACAAAGAGGTACTCTCCTATCTCGGTGGGGGGGGAATTGGGGAAGTGGGTCAAGTATTTTACTTTCATGGTAGCTTTATGTCACCCCTAAACATGGAACTTATTTGTATCTTTGGTTTACTGCTTGTCTCTGCGCTATCTGAATCCCATGTGTCATCATACTATTTTGACTCCTTCAAAAGAGAACCTATGTTTGTCATCCAATTCCATGCATCCTCATACTCTTTTGACTCCTTTGAAGAGATTCATTAGTTGTCATCACATCATCACATATGTCATTCATGCCTTGTTGAGTAATTGTTTCCAAGTCATTCATTGTGCCACCATATGTTCAAGGGAAGTCAACCTCTACATTTTCACCCCCGTATCATTTCACCATCATTTGATCCATCACTATTCATTGATATCCTTATTTTTGTCATGTCGATGATGGGGGATAAATCATGTCCCTCCTTCGATGAGTCTATTCATGTCAAATTCAACACATCATCTAGGAATTAGACTTAGAAACTGGTTAGTACCTTGGAACCTGCATGCCTCAATGGAAGGTGTCCTTTTTTTCGACAGTGGTTTTACATCATTGACCTCTGATCGAAAGATTCTACCAAGTGTTTGAATTCATCTCATTGATTCAAAAGTGTTGGATTGCAATAGGGTACCTTTGGATCCATTGACATCATTCGTGATTTCCCTCACACTTGTTTAAAATATACATTATTGATCGGTAATCAAGTGGTTTCTACCATGTTCGACGTAAAGACATCTATTCACATGGCTAGATTCATACTTTTCAGAATCAGGATTGAAGAACCTAGGGGCGGATTTTCAGTAAACACTCATTTTTGTTATCTACCTTCCCCAGGTTGTGATGGAGATTGTGAATTTTTAATATGTGTTGTGGCATAGATCCACGTTGTATTGGTCTGTGGCTATGTTCTATCATGTTGTAGCTCCACTATGTACAATCTCATGGCTACATTTTTTATCGAGTCATAGAAATATGGATCCACATTGTATGTTCGATGGCCATATCCTTAGTCAATGCTTTCATGGATACACATTGTATTGGTTAGTGGCCATGCTTTGGGTTAGATTATTCTGAGTATGGGTATGCCTACCTCGGGGATGATATATGTATATTGATGGGTGTTTTGCTTTCTTTTCTGACAGGGCTTCTAACTTCAGTCCCTTAATTCCACATTATTACAAAGGGTTTCATCCATCATTTTTCTCCTCTAATCTCACACTTTGGAGGGAACCTGTTATACACCATTTTTTCACACTTTGCTAAGTGTCGTAAGTGTTGCATTTCACTTTGCTAAGTGTCGTAAGTGTCGCACTTCACTCTGATCAGTGTTGCAAATGTCACAAATTCCATGGTCCATTTTTCTAAGTGTCACAACTTATTTGTCACACTTTTCCTAAGTGTCTGCACCTCAACGCCATGCAAGAATGATCCATTACATTCCCTTTAGCATCAAGAAGAGAAAAATGCCTTTAAAAACCTACAATTTTTTCCTTTTTCACTTAGTCTTGGCTTTGTTTGAACATGGATGCCCCATTTACCATGTTGGGGGAGCATCCATCTCCTTGACATAGTTTCATGTGAGTGTCTTAGATGCTTTTTCTACCTCTACGAGGGAGCATCCATGCAGATTTGGTCAAATCCCATGAATCTAGGGGCATATGTCGAGAAGGATCTGGGTGGATTACCATTGTTTTGTCTTAGATTTGGTTCAAACTTATTCCTTTTTATGATGGAATAAATCATAACCATGGAGATATTATAAATCCTAACTTAATCTACCTTATCCTCAACTACACTCCTAATTTATCTTAATGGTTATACCTTCATGCATCTATATAACCAGGCCATTTCAGAGTGAGGGGGGGTGGAAAAGAGAAGTATAGCTAACTTATGATCTTGTCAAGGAGAGCCAAACCTTTGCTCATGTGGAGTTGAGTTGGATTCATTTTAAAGGGTTGAATAAAGAATCTTGAAGGATTGCAACAACATCTAATGGTTGTAACCTTTTCATGCTTTTATTAATAAAAGAACTTGACATATTTCTCTTAAAATTTCTTATTCATTTCTTGTATGTTTGATAATTTTTCTTAAGTTATCAACTAGTAGGGTTGTTATTACTTAATCATATATATTAGTAGGAGAAGGTTCCTTTGTACTTGAAGGATTGACTTCGCGAGGGGGTTTCTTGGATTAGAGATCAATTGTTGAAATGACAAGGAAGAACGCCATAAATTAGGTACACACACCTTTTCTCCTTCTCTCTAAACCCTCCTGCAAGAAAATATAATGGTTTGTTAGGAGGATGTTAGTGTCCACTTGTTAGAGTTTGTCTCACTTGTAGGGAACCCAAGCGAGGGGAACTTAACCTATTCGCAGGGGGAGAATTCTCACAACAGAAGACCTGGCAGTATTCCACATTGTTAGGAAGATGAGGTCTATATAAGGACAACAATGCACAATCAGGTCTTTGGGGAAGTAGTTGTCTTGTAGAACAAGGCGCAATAAAAACTAACCCATCAATGATAGAATTCATCTCCCTTTTGATAAGAGTGATGTTAAAATAGAATAGATTTTGGATTAATGTCCATACAACTTGGGTATACCTATTTAGTAACTTGTTAGTAGGAGTATAGATTTTCCTGACCATATTGAAAACAAGTTATGAGTCTCAAAAAACAGTGAGATGACCATAACCTAAATTATAATTATTTTCAATACATAACAGTAAGGCTTCAAATTCAGTTACATTATTTGTGGAGGAAAATTCAAGTCTATAGGAAACATTATGAATTTTACCTACAGGTGAATATAAAACAATGCCTTCCCCATTACCTTCATTTGAACATGCACCATCAAAGTGCATATGCCACATACAGTCTTCATAATCATAGGGTTGTTCAAGAAAATTGTCATATTCATCATTGAAAATGTAATAAACACCCATATCTTCCTCAATAAAGTTTACATTTGATTGAGGAACCTTTTCAATGTATGGTGAAATTCGTCCTTCTCTTAACACAATTATTTCCTTCCCATTTATGGGAATAGACAAATGAGAACCATCTAAAGATAAGTAACCACCCATTAAAGCATGTTAGTCTATACCCAAAATGATTGAATAATTACTAGTGGGAATGTCAATCACTTGTATATTCAAAGTGGTTTTGATTTCTAGATGGGCACAAAGGACTAAAGTTACATATTTAATATCATTGATTGTAGATTGTTGCTGATTATTATAGAACAAAATGCTTCTCACATTTTCATTTGTACAAGAGAGGCCAAGATTTTCCATAATATTGTTGGACATTACACAAGGTCCAGACCCACCATATATTAGGAAACAATGAGCTATATTATCAAAAATCTTTATAGAAATACAAAAAGGTGTATTTCTTAAAGAATTTTAAAAATTATTTACACCTAGTCTATTTATATGTGAATAATCTTCATCAAGGTTTTCAGATAAACTAGCTACTGAAGAATTTTTACCTTCCATATATTTGTTAAGATGTTTTTGTTTCTCAGGGACATCAACCATGTCCATGAGAGTTGCATATGATTTTATGTTAACTATTTATTTTAGTATGTTATGCAATGATTAAGGTAGATAGGTTGATGCCCCTTGACTTTGTGCTACTTTGTCAACTTGAGGATTTATAGTTGGAGAATAAGAGCTAGGAGAAAATGTTGTTTTTGGATTTCCACCCTTTCCCTTGTCAACATAATATTTGCTCTGAGTGTTCATTAATATTACATCTTCTTCAGGAACGAAATCTAAGGAAACAACAGTTACTTCATTTCGTTTTCCAAAGATTATTTCATATTCTTTTTTCTTAACCTCACAAGTTCTCTCTTCATGGTTGTCATCACAAAAGTTACACCAAGATTTAGAGAGAATAACCTTTGGTTGAATGCAAGGTAAGGAATTAATAGGTTTATTTCTCAAAACAACTTCGGAAGATGATTCAATAGGGATTGAATTAGTAGTCATCCCTTTCATTTCAAAAGAAATCATCCAATTGCTCATATCCTGGACCAGCTGTAACACAGACAACATTTCGATATGCTTAAGAAAATATTCTTTAGGAAGACTTGTTCTTTCCATTTGCTCCTCATACTCCAAACAAGTTTGGAGTATAGATCATAGGCTTGTTACATTTTTCTCTTCTAACCTATGACAATAAGAAGAGGGAAAGGTGTTATAGTACTAAATGAAAGCTGCTTAATTATGAAGACAGATCAACTATGTGATTTGATTGTACAGTTTGGGGAATCCAAGATTGAAATATTTAATGGTGTAACATCCCGCACTATTGAGCCCACCTTTATTGGCATATTCTTTGAGGACACTTGATTGCAAGTGATCATGTTATCATATATTATGATTTGTTTCGATTATGGGTTATATATGATGGTGATGATGTGTTGTGACTTATTGTTATTTTGACGTATATATATTGACGGATGCTATTGACATGTTTTCATGAGTGTGCAACACACATGATAGGTTATGGATGTTGATGGCATTGATGGACTTCCTTGGACTCTGGATTGAGTTAGGGAGTGGATTGTATTTGTTTGAGTATTTCATTTACGCACATGTGGTATATGATTGATTACAATATGATTTATGTATATGGATTATTGACATTGTTTTTTCATTGGATGCATTCTTGACGATTCTTGCAAATATGACTCACATAAGGAGTAAAGGGGCCATGCATAAAAACTAGACATTTGAGGGAGAGGTGTGGCAACATCCCTGCCACAGCCTACTAGCACTCATGTCATGACCTGAATTATGGGTTAATGATTACCTAGTTCAAGAGGTCCACGATGTCATGAGGGTGGACTGAGACAATTTCTCACGGATATTTCTAAGGGGCGCACAACAAGGCGAAGTTCTTATTATTTAGAATCCCTTAGTCTCTCACAAGTTCGACCGAATGGAGTGTTGACTCCAAAGGGTCGGAAAAACTTCCAAAACTCGTCAAAGGCGAGTGGCACACTTGCAGCATGAAGGTGCGTCTTGAAGGGAATGTCACGAAATTTAAAACTTGAGTCAATAAATCTAGGTGGCCTAGAAAACATTGAAATGATTAGAACTTGTTAGAATAAAATAATTAATTAAACGATAAATTTTTAATTAAAAATCCTAACAAGAGTCTAAGCCTAAGTAGGGACTAATTAAAAATATTAAATAAACTAAAAGAATTGAGATAAATCAAATTCTAGGAAAAAGTGAGTAAAATCTAAAGATTCTTCATAAAATGCACATGTGTGCATGAAATTAATAAATAGGATTTTTAAAATAGAATAAATAATAATATGAGAGAATAGGTGTACACATAGAATGGTATCTAGAGTCAAGCTACCACTAGTCTAACTAGAAGAAGACTCATAATCCAAATCTAACTAAGATCTAGTTAGGAGACACTCATTAATTAAGAATTTGGGGAACAAAGGAACAACTAAGAGAGAAAATAGGAACACATTGGGGAATGTGAGGGAAATTGGATTTTAAAATAATATAAAAATGGTAATTACTTGTGCAACTTGGGGAGAGGGTGACAAGTGTTGGGTGAATAATACTAATTAAATTAATTTAAAAGATAATTAATTGTCCATGAGGACATGTGTCATTGAGGATTTTTCTATAAAACAAATGTAGTAGAAGGGAAATGGAGCTCACTTATCCTTGGTAATGTTATGCTGTCAAACATTTGTGGGTTGTGTTTTACTTGTGAGATTTTGGATAACAAGCTTGTAGATAGAGTGGAAGCTCTTCCTTGTAAAGCAAGCCTTGGAGATATTGTTGTTGGTTTCTTTCATGTCTCGGGGGGCTAAGGGGGAAGAAGAGTAACCCTAGCGTTAATTGGGAGGTACCGATAAAGTATTGGATTGCAAGTGAGGATAAAGATATTGCACAAGCCTCAAAGTAGGACATCAATATCATACACCTTCATATTTTGGTTACGATATTATATTCATTGTTATTATTTATTGTTATTCTACATTGAATTGTATTAAGTTTATTTGATTTATTATTATTGATTGATGAAAAGGGTTGTACCGTGGCGAATATGTATGTGTAAATTTCTATTGATGGAATGACAACGAATATAACATGTTTGCTGGTTGATTTCAAATGTGCATATTGTAGTGTAGTATAGAATTTCTTGTGAATCGACTTACCTCTCTTGAATGGTAATCCAGAATACTCATAGATAGGAATGATTTTGTTGCACAATATTTCTATAGTAGCGCAACAGTAAATTGTGAATTAGTTATTTTGTAAACAGTAAATTGTGAATTAGTTATTTTGTAAAAGTAATTTGTTATAAGATATGTTCAATAACCTTTCTCGATCTAAGAATCATTCGAAAACTAAATAGTTTGCACTCTACTAACGTATTGATCATAATTTTTTTCACCCATTATATTAGACTACTTTTATACTTTGATTTTATGTTAAGTGAATTTCAGACGTCCCTTACCAGTAGCTCAGTCATGTGTCATAGTAATTATAGGAATCTCGCTCTATGTATCCTTAGGGTTGTTTGAAATATCTTCAACCCGAGAACAAATTTCTATTAAATGATCTATTTTCGGGTCTTGTAATCCCTGGATACACTTGAACGAATTGAGGGCCAACAGGACAACGTATGACTTAAGTCCCAATGACAATGACACTTATTACAAGGATCTCTAATTATCCTGGGGAAGGATTTAGAGTGTTGAAAAAGAATCTAGTTAATTCTCTCATTTCCATTTTACTAGAGCAGTAATAAAGAGGCCACTATATTATTATAGCGTGAATAATGTTTTAGAATCCTTAAAATACTAAGTGTTACTTACATAGCTTATAAATCCATTCATTAAATAATACCACAATAATCACGGAATAAATAGTTGTGGGATAACGTCTATATGTTAGAATGATTTTGTATTATAAATAGGATAAATCACAATCGATCAAAGATCATGATATAGGTGAGTAGTCAAGATTTGGGCTCTAATGAGAATGTGTTGGTATGACAATATAATTTCTATGTTTCATTTGCATATATACAACTTTGTATAATTGTTAATTAGCTTGGTTGATTTGTAATTTGAAAGTATATATATATATATATATATATAATATGTGAATTCTAGACTTTAGAGTTACTAAGAATGGAATTTCATTTTTAAATTGATCACGTGTTTATGGAAAAATAGTAATTATTTATATTTGGAATGGAATATTTATTGTGAAATCTAATAATTGTATATAATTAATGCCTTGATTATGTGATCCTTAATATGATAAGATTTGATATCATATTCATTCTACATGTATCTTGGATGGATCGTAGCTTCAACCCTTAAGAAATTCTCAAGTGACAAAAGGAAACTTGGTCATTCCTAAGCCTTTAAACACAATGTTTACTCTTGTGTGGTTGGAGAAAAGTTTTAGAACTCAAAGCTAGATCCATCTGTTGTTAATTTTGATTTGATCTTAGTTAGCAGTTTTCGTGTATTACTTGATTATAGGTTATTAATAAATTTAGTTGTAGTATATTACGATTACACTTGAAGTATATATAATTATATATGTTACCTTCTATATCTTGATTTGCTTAATGAATAGTAAAATGGGAATCTGTTACAAGAGATTGTAGACTCAACATCATTTTAAGAAGTTCTTAGATAATGATTGATCAACCTTTGGTATTGGAAAAATTATTAAATTACTTATTTGTGGAGTTAGTTGAAAATTTTGACTAGTGTAGTTATGGGAGTAGATACCTTCATGTTCCTCGAAACAATTGCTAGTCCTGAGACTTTAATGGTCAAAATCAATCAGATGAATCCTTGACTTGAGCATTGATTATGTGTATTGGAGTTCCTAAACTTGCATATTAGGTTGGGTGGGTAGACATCTTTGCTATTATTAAGCGATGAAATTAATCTATTGGTTGTAGTGATGATGAATTTGATTGTTGTCTTGTTGTGATATATATGATAATAGAATGTGTATTACTGAAGTATGTTAATGTCGTGTTTTACTTTTCTAATGACGTTTAAAAAAAACCTTACCACTATTGTACTCACTTAAATTGACGTTGTAACGGAGGGGATAATGCATATGGTATGAGAGAGGGTTCAACCCTTCAATGTTGGACCGTTATGCCTTCCACTGTGTTAACTAAATGATTAAAAATGTATTGCTAATTAATTTTGAAATTGTCCATGAAGGTAATCATGGTTAGAGGATGCAAGGGAAGTAAATGACGTGGTGCTAGAGGAAGAGGTGTGACACCTCCAATAGTATCGATGCTAGAGGGGTCTAACCCCCAGGGAGAAGAATATACCACTGAGCATGAGTAGGTTGTTGTGGGATATGTGGTAGGTATGATGAGATCCTTCCAGAGGATGTTAGAGGCGTTGATCAAATGCCTAGATCAAGACAAGGGTAGAGCATCTATGCCCAATGAGGGTTCACAACACACTCTAATAGGTAGTAGTAGTATACACAAAGACCTCAAGAAGGTGAAGTTTTCTGAGTTCTGGTGTGCCCCATATGGCTTAGCCACTGAGGCATGGTTGGAGAACATGGCTATGTGCTTCACACTTCGTGATTACACCTCCAAAATGAAGGTCCACATGGTAGTCTTCCAACTGAAGGGGAGTGCTCTTCTTTGGTGGAAGACACTCCTACCTCAACTAAACTTGGCTGTTGAAGACATGTCATGGGAGTTTCTCAAGGAATGGTTCCAGGAGAGGTACTTGTCCAAGGAATTCATTGAGCACCAACTTAATGAGTTTAATGCCTTATGATAGGGTGGTCGAATGGTGCCAAAGTATGAGGCTAGGTTCATGGAGCTACTTAGGTATGCTCCACATCTGAACATGGAGAATTTGAAGGTCAATAAGTTTGTGTTCGACCTTAACTTCAACATTCATGTGAAGGTGAGGATCCTAATTCCTCAGACATTTCACGATGCAGTTTAGTAGGCCCTTATAGATGAGGAAGAACTGAACAGTGGGGGTCAGGGCATGACTCCTTCTAGACCGACTGGACATACGACATTAGGAGCACAACAATATCAGACACTGACCAGAAAAACTTTTGGGCATTGAGATATGCCCAGAGGACCTATGTTCTCGACACTGAGATGACAAAATCCTCAGTAGAGGACTCCTTACAAAGGACAACAACAACAATATCATTTTAGGTCTATCCAACAGAATAGACCACAGTCACAGACTACTATACCAACAACTTCTACTCGGGGACCATGAGCACTAGACCGAAGACTAGATGTTGGAAATGTGGGGATCCACATTACCAACAAGACTGTCTGATTGAGAAGGCCAAGGTGGTTGGATCATCATAACCCACTATAGTTGGAGACTTGGTTAAGGCCCATGGGATACATGCAGCAGTGAAAAACCACCAGGTCAATCACCAGTCCACTGTGCTCGAGACGTCAAGTACAATCGTCAATCAAACTTTTAGTATTTTGATAGATCCAGGTGCTACATAAATCTTTATTTCTAGCGTAGTGCTAAAGAGAATTAATGTAAAGGTAGTCAAGCAGGATGAGTTCAGGTACGTAGAAATGGCATCGAGTGCTAAACAAAAGGTTGGAGGAAATGTTACATAATACAACATTAACAATGAAGGTAGATCTTTATGTCACGATCTTGGGATCTTATGACATAAGGATAGGAATGGATTGGTTGGAATCACATGATGCAATACTTAACTGTAAGACAAAACGATTAAGTTTGATGAATGATTTGAGACAAAGTAGAGTGATTGTAGGAAGAAACCAGGGAGTATCCTTTAGGTTTATTTCTTCCCTACAACTACAGAAGAGTATGCACAAGGGATGCAAGTTATATGCAATCCTAGTGCTAAACGAAAAAGGGCGAGGAAGAAGGATTATAAAACCTTCATGTAGTACAAGAGTTTTACGATGTCTTTCTTGAAGAATTGCCAGGTTTACCGCCCAAAAGAGAGTTGGAGTTTACAATAGATCTGAAACCTAGAACTAAACCTATTGCAAGAACTCCCTACCGGATGTCGACCCCGGAATTGTAGGAGTTGAAAATGCAATTGAAGGAGTTGTTGGATTTGGGACTTATATGTCCAAGTGTATCGGCGTGGGGTGTGCCAATTATTTTTGTGACAAAGAAGAATGGATCATGGAGACTTTGTATTGACTATCGTGAATTGAACAAAACAACGATCAAGAACCAATATTCATTGCCAAGAATATATTATTTGTTTGACAATATGAAGGGAACGACGGTGTTTTCAAATATTGAATTGAAATCGGGATATCATCGGTTATGGATTAAGGAGGAATATATCCCCAAGACCACATTTAAGAAGAGATTTGGACACTATGATTTTACAATTTTACCATTCATATTGACATACGCCTTGGGGGTATTCATGAGTTTGATGAATGGGTTGTTCTGTGAATACCTAGACAAGATTTTTCAAATATTTATTGATTACATACTAATTTATTCTCAGATGAAGGAAGAACATGAAAACACTTGATTTTGGTTCTATAGTGTCTAAGAGAAAAAATATTTTACCAGACGCTATCGAAATGTTCTTTTTACCAATCAAAGATTCATTACTTGGGACATATCATATCTGGTGAAGGTATCGTTGTGGATCCACCGAAAGAAGAGGCTATAATGGAATGGCTAGCACCAAAAAATGTACAAGTACATAGCTTTATGGGTTTAGTAGGATATTACCAACGATTTGTTGAAGGTTTTTCAAAGATAGAAAACCCAATCACAGAATTGCAAAAGAAAAACAAGAAGTACGTATGGACTTAGAAATGCACTAAAGAATTTCAAAAGCTCAAAGAGTTGTTGATGAAAACACTGATACTAAAGGTACCCGACATGGACAATGAATTCTTGGTATGCACAAACGCATCTAAGGAAGGTTTAGGTGGAGTTTTGATGCAAGACGGGTGAGTAATCGCTTACATTTCAAGGAAATTGAGAAAGCATGAAGATAAATATGCAATGCATGATGATTTGGAGTTGTTAGAAATTGTATATGCCTTACGAATATGGATACATTATTTGATTGGATGAAAATTTGAATTAAATACAGATCATTGTGGATTGCAACATATATTTACACAGAGTGACTTGAATGTGCGACAAAGTCATTGGTCAAAATTACTTAGCGAATACGATTTTGAGATTACTTACATTAAAGGAGTAGTGAAAAGAGTGGTAGATGAATTGAGTTGGATACCACGCATATTCTCGGTAATACCTCTTAAGACGAATTTGCGAGAACAAATTCTAGCTCTACAGTTTGACAATGTCTGGTACAAAAAAGTTAAGGATAATATTGGACAAAATACCATGATGGTATCGAAGTTTGAAGTCTATTCATCAGACAACGACGTATTGTTGAGATTTAATGGTAGAATATACATACCACCTAACGACAAATTAATAAGTTTTATCTTAAGCAAATCTCATCGAGAAATATACATGGCTCATCTAGGAGTCACAAAGATAAAGGTAGACATTAAATATTTATTCTTCTGGAAAGGAATGAAAGAGGACATAGTTAGTTACATGGAAATATGTCTAGAATGTCAGCAAGTGAAGACATAACATAGACATCCAACAGGATTATTACAACCACGCGCTATTCCTGAATCAAAATGGGAGGTCATTTCGATGGATTTTATTGTTGGATTTTCCATTGGTGGCAAGGAGACATGATTCAATTTTTGTGGTAGTTGATGCTATGATGAAGAGTGCACACTTTATTACAGTGCATATGATGTATCAAGCGACAAGCATAGCTAGAGTATTTGTCAGCGAGATTGTGATATTACATGGTGTACCAAGAAGGATCATATTTGATCGAGGATTGATGATTACATGATGGTTTTGGACCAGTTTCCAAGAGGCCTTGGGAACGCAACTGAATTTTAGTACAACATATCACCCAAAGACAGATGGAAAAACAAAAATAACAAACTAGATTCTGGAGGATATGTTGCATATGTATGTATGTAATGGACCAACATAAACATTGGGAATACTTTTTTCCACTAGTAGAGTTTTATTACAACAACGATTACCAGAGTACGATTAAGATGGCACCGTTTGAGTTTCTTTACGGGTGACCGTGTCAGACACCATTGAGTTGGGATCAACTTGAGGATAGGGTCCTGGTAGGACCAGAAGTGATCCAAGAAATGGAAGAACAAATGCAATCGATAAGATAGAAGATTAAAGAAGCACATGATCGACATAAGAGTTATGATGATGTGCATCATGTTGACCACAATTATGAAGTTGCTGACAAAGTTTTCTTGTGGGTAAAACCGTAGAAGAGTTCAATAAAGTTTGCAAAGGGTGTTAAAATCTCTCCTAGGTCTGTGGGACCTTTTGAGGTTGTTGGAAAGAAAGGGCTTTTTGTTTATCAACTAGCCTTGCATGATTCTTTGAGGCGTATGCACGATGTATTTCATGTATCTGTTTTATGACATTATATTAGTGATCCATCACATGTTATTGACATGAGTTATTTGCAAGTGTCAAATGAGGGTGCTCTCATGGTGGAGCCAATCCTCATTCTGGACCATCACATTCGACATCTATGGCGTAGAATAGTCGATCAGTTCAAGGTCCAATGGGACAACAATAGTCCACACTCAACTACCTGGGAGGATGCATATGAGATGCTTCAGTAGTTTCCTTACTTGTTTCATAGATTAGATATGTAGATCTATGTCAGACACTTTTAATTACTTACATTTATAGACTATACAAAATTTGGGATGAAGTTTAAAATAAGAGGGGGTGTATGTAACATCTCACACTATTGAGCCAACCTTTATTGACATATTCTTTGAGGAAACTTGCGTGCGAGTGATTCAGTTATGGTATATTATGATTTCGTTTCGATTATGGGTTATATATTATGGTGATGATTTGTTGTCACTTATTTTTATTTTGACATATATATATATATATTGGAAAATGCCATTGATGAGTTTCTTGAGTGTGCAAGACACATGATAGGTTATGGATGTTGATGGCATCAATGGACTTCCTTGGACTCCAGATTGAGTTAGAGAGTGGATTTTATTTGTTTGAGTATTTCATGTATGCACATGTGGTATATGAATGATTAAAGTATGGCTTATGTAGATGGATTATTGACACAGTTTTGTCAATGGATGTAGGTTTGAGGATGCTTGCAAATCTGACTCACATAAGGAGTAAAGGGGCCATGCACAAAAACCAGACATTTGAGGGAGAGGTGTGGCAACGTACTTATCACAACCAAATTGCACTCCCACTGTGACTTGAACTATAGGTTAACGATTACATAGTTAGAGAGGTCCACGATGTTGTGAGGGCGGACTGAGACAATTTCTCATGAAGATTTCTAAGGGGTGCGCAATAAGACGGAGTCCTTATTCCATAGAATCCCTTAGTCTCTCACAAGGTCCACCGAATGGAGTTTTGATTCCAAAGGGTCGGAAAAACTTCCAAAACCAGTCAAAAGCGAGTGGCACCCTTGAAGCACAAAGGTGTGTCTTGAAGGGCACGACGCAAAATTTAAAACTTGAGTCTATAAATCTAGGTGGCCTAGAAAACATTGAAATGATTAGACCTTGTTAGAATAAAATAATTAATTAAACAATAAATTTGTAATTAAAAAGCCTAAAAAGAGTCTAATCCTAAGTCTAAGTTTAATTAAGGAAATAATTAAAATTATTAAATAAATTAAAAGAATTGAGATAAATCAAATTCTAGGAAAAAGTGAGTAAAATCTAAAGATTGGATCAAATGCACATGTGTGCATGAAATTAATAAAGAGGATTATTTTTAAGATAGAAGAAATAATAATATGAGAGAATAGATGTACACATAGAATGGTATCTAGAGTCAAGTTACCACTATTATAACTAGAAGAATACTCCTAATCCAACTCTAACTAATATCTAGTTAGGAGACACTCATTAATTGAGAATTTGGGGAACAAAGGGACAACTAAGAGTGAAAATATGAACACATTTGGGAATGTGAAGGAAATTGGATTTTTAAATAAAATAAAAATGGCAATTACGTGTGCAACTTGGGGAGAGGGTGACAAGTGTTGGGTGGATAATACTAATTAAATTAATTAAAAAGATAATTAATTGTTCATGAGGACATGTGTCATTGAGAATTTTTCTATAAAACAAATGTAGTAGAAGGGAAATGGAGCTCACTTTTCCTTGGTAATGTTATGCTGCCAAAGTTTTATGGATTGTGTATTAATTGTGAGAGTTGGGATACCAAGCTTGTAGATAGAGTGGAAGCTATTCCTTGCAAGGCAAGCCTTGGAGCTATTGTTGTTGGTTTCTTGTGTGTGGCCTCTTTGCATCTCAGGGGGCTAAGGGCAAAGAAGAGTACCCCTAGCGCTGGTTGGGAGGTACCAATGAAGTCTTGAATTGAAAGTGAGGATAAGGATATTGCTCAAGCCTCCAAGTCGGACATCAATATAATACACCTTAATATTTTGGTTATAGTATTATATTCATTGTTGTTATTTATCATTATTGTACATTGAATTGTATTAAGTTAATTTGATTTAGTATCATTGATTGATGAAAAGGGTTGTACCGTGGCGAGTATGTATGTGTAAATTTATGTTGATGGAATGAAAACAGATATAGCATGTTCGTTGGTTGATTTCAAATGTGCATACTGTAGTGTAGCATAGAATTTCTTGTGAATTGACTTACCTCTCTTGAATGGTAATCCATAATACTCTTAGATATGAGCGATTTTCTTGCACAACATTTCTATAGTAGCACAACAATAAATTGTGAATTAGTTATTTTGTAAAAAAAAATTGTTATAGAATATGTTTGATATCCTTTCTCGATCCAAGAAGTGTTCTAAAACTAAATCCTTTGCAATCTGCTAATGTATTGATCATAATTGTTTTCGCCCATTATATTGGACTACTGTTATACTTCTATTTTATGTTAAGTGGATTTCAGACTTCCCTTACCTGTAGCTCAATCATGTGTCATAATAATCATATCTTTGTGTATCCTTAGGGTTCTCTAGAACCTGATGTTAAGGTTCTATTTTTACCCAACCGTTGCTTGTATAGAGAACTGAGGATTCCATAGAGGGTGACCCAACTAGAAGGAAGATTTTTATTTGGTGACAAAATTTGGAGGAAGTATGGGTATGTTACAACAATGGTTGAAGTATCTCTCATTATGAGTTTTACAAAGAAGAAAAACAAATTGGTGCACCCTAGCTTGAGACGCTGGTGACTAACTCTTAGGATTTTCCACTTAATGTAAAACCCAACTAACTCTACCTCCAATAGTCGAGAATCACATATCTCTCCTTCCACTATAGTGTGTAAGGATTTTACCTATTACACTTCGTGTTTAGTCACAAGGAAGATACTGAGACTCTTATCGTCTTGTCCTCGTTCCTTGGAAACAATGTTTTCCTCCACTCGTTCTTTCTGATAGATATTCTTTCACTAATAATTTCACTCTTTGTAGGATGATCTTCCACGGTATCATTGATCCAAAATAAGGTTGGATACACTTGAACAAATTGAGTGACAACAGGCCAATGGTTGACTTAAGTCCCAATGACACTTATTAATTATCCTGGTGAAGGATTTAGAGTATTAAAAAAGAATCTAGTTAATTCTCTCTTTTCCATTTTACTAGAGTAGTACTAAAGAGGCCATGATATTATTATAGCACAAATAATGTTTTAGAATCCTTAAAACAATAAGTGTTACTTACATATCTTATAAATCCAGTCATTAAAGAATACCATGATAATCATGGAATAAATCATTGTGGGATAACGTCTGTATGTTACAATGATTGTGTATTATAAATAGGATAACACACAATCAATTAAAGATCATGATATAGGTGAGTAGTCAAGATTTTGGTTCTAATGAGAATGCATTGGTATCACAATATAATTTATATGTTTCATTTGCATATATACAACTTCATATAATTGTTAATTAGCTTGGTTGATTTGTAATTGGAAAGCATTCATATTCTCCTTGTACTAATTCTCTCTCTCTCTCTCTCTCTCTCTCTCTCTCTCTATCTATCTATCTATCTATCT
>ML777429.1:513718-531557 GCA_009831015.1 Picea engelmannii | reverse complement strand
GGTCATTTCAATGGAGCCCCTCACGTGGATATGGACTCTATGGTTAGTTCTCGGTCTGTGGTCAAAGACTATGGTTAGGGTTAGAAGGGCAGTCTTTCTTCCCCGAAAAGAACATAGTGTGGTGGTAGTGGAGCCACAAGGGATTGAAATGGAGGGGAAACACGTGGTCACCTTGGGTGACCAGTTGGATAGGGATGAGTTGTGGTTGGAGACATGTGGAATTTTTTTGGATTGGGTGGATGAGAAGGTTGAGACAAGAAGATTGACACAAAAAATCTTGGTTTTTTTCAAGGAAACTCCTCTATCCACTGGTAAGTCAATTTCACATATGTTCTTTCAGTCTTATTTGGGTGAAGAGGGTTTTGAAGGTGGTTTTGGGGAATTTCCAAAGATTTTTCCATCTGATTCGTTTCTCACAGAAGGAGGTTTACGACCATCCCTTAGCCCTTAAGAAGTTCTTGATTTCGATTGGATTTCCCAGTCAGAAAGTCGTTTTATCTTTTCATTGCCTCGTTCCAGTCAGGAGGGCCTTAGAAGTGGATAAAAGTTTCATGGGTCAAATTTTTTATTAGAGGTAGATCAACAAAGTGCAGAGGGTTTCAGTTCACGAATCTTGGGTGCAAAGGAGGAATTAGCAAAGTCTACAACCACAAAAGGATTTATTTCGATTTTCCTAGACGTAGAAGAACATCGGGGTTTTGATTGATCTAAGGAGAAAGGTGTAATGCTCAGACTTCTCTGAAGACTACAACTTATATTGAAATTTTTTTTTATCATAGGAGAAGGACAAGTGAAGGACAAAAACAAAAGATGAAAAGTTTAAAAACCAAAGGAAATCTGGGGAGCTTGGTTCTCGGGGAGGATGTGCGTCTGATTCAAGTTATTCAAATGAAAAACCAAACTCTTATAGGAAGAGAAAGTGGAAGAACTTTTTCTCTCAAAACTATGATTGATTGGAAACATTTCACTTGGAAGGAGCATCTTGGTTACGCTCTATATATCATTGAACTGAATAGGAACTAGTTTTATTTTAAATTTCTGCAACCAGATCATGGAAAATGGGTTCTGGGAAAAAATTGGAGTGTTAACAATTCACCACTACTATTAAAGCCATGGATTCCCCTTTTTTATGCTAGTGGAGAGAAATTGGACTCTGGTCTAGGTCCGCCTTGCAGCCCTGTCGTTACATTTTTGGTCTTTGGAACACTTCAAAGCGATAGGAAATTTTTTGGGGGATTTATTAGAAGTAGATATGACATTTCAAGAAACTAAACAGAGAAAAGAGGAAAGGATCTTAGTCAATTTGAATTTTATAGAAGGGATAGGAGAAGAAGTTGATTTTAGATGGGGAAGCTACACCCATACCCAGAGCTTGGAATATGAAAATGTTCCCTTTAGATGTAAAATATGCCATCAGTATGGTCACTTGGTGATGAATTTCCACTTTCCTTTAAGAACCAAAGGAAAGGGTCTCAAAAGAGAAAAAGGAAAAATAATTTTACTGGAGGAGGAGAGAAGCCATATAGGGGCTTCCAGTGATGAAGTCTAGGACCCAGTGGATATTAGAAAGTATAAAACTATTGAACAAGGTGTCTCTTTGTAGAAACGTCAAGAATCCCTTCCTAAAAGGGGAAACAAAGCGACAGAAGGGAACGAGGTTTTAAGCATTATCAAGTCTGGGACGAGAAATACAATGAACTTGATCTCGGGTAATACTTTACCTCTCTCTCCTCCAATTACTGCTTTAACTAAAAAATTAAATTTATATGGTAATGAGTGGTTGGAGTCTCTCAAAAACATGTCCCTCGACACCAATACCACATAGTTCACACCCAGATGGTCATATTCTTTTGAAATAGATTTATTGTCGGCAGATCCCCCAAACCCAAAAAGGCTCTGCAACACCAAGGATGAATCCTCATCAACGTCCTCCAAAAACTCGTCTACCCATTGTTTTCTTAGATCCCAGAAGAAAGTCGATCCCTTGGGAAGTTTGGTCAAGGAAGTGATTTTGATGATGGATAGAGGTGGTCGAGGGAGGGAATCACTGATTTCAAAAGAACAAACCAAAGCTAGACTTGACCTCCTGGCGGGGAATAAAAAATTAATTGAACAAACTATTAGATCAGTGCAGAATTGGGGAAAGGGTTCTGGATGAAATGCATGTCTTTCAACTACAGGGGTTTGGTTGGTCCTCTTAAAAAATCAACTTTAAAAAGTGTGATTTTCTCTGAAAACCCTGATGTTTTGTTGTTACAAGAAAATTTGGGGGAAGGGGAGGAGGTAAAAACTAGATTGGAATTGGTACTTCCTGGATGGGAGTTTGAAACTTTAGATTCCCTAGGAAGATATGGGGGCTTGGCAATAGGATGGAATACTCAGAATATACAAGTCTCAAATGTCTGGGGTATGGATTCTAGGCTAGGCATTACTATATCAGTTCTGGAGATAAGAGAAGATCTACACATTCTAAACGTCTATGGCCCTTATCAGAACATAATCCCTTTCTGGGACACTATCTTCAACAAGTCTTTTATGAAAGACCACTTGGTTATTTTAGGGGGAGATTTAAAATTTTCCCTGGGACTTTCTGAAGTATGGGGTTTGCATGCTAGAGCTAATCCTTTGGCAGGTTACTTTGGTCAAAAACTTGTTGAATGAAAACTAATAGATATTGAGCCCGCCTTACTCAAACCAACTTGGAGAAACAACAGGGTGGAGAAGGAAGGACTAGCTAAAAGGCTGGACCGGTTTCTGATAGCTGACTCTTTTTTGGAAAAGAAACTGACAATGAAACAATGGATTTGCAACGGGGGTATCTCTGATCATTACCTGATCTTCTTTGAGTTCAGACAGGGTCCAAAAAATCCAACTATTCCTTTCAAATTTAACAAGACCTGGCTAGAGGATAAATATTTCATTAATCTTGTAAAAGAGAATTGGATACCCTTTCATTTGGATAGCTACCAGTCGACAACCTTTCACTTTGTTGAAAACCTAAAAAGGATCAAACAGAAAGTAAAGCCATGGGATTATCAAAAAATACAAAATGAAGACAAGGAACTAAAAGAAATTGAGGCTGAGATACAAATATTATCTGAAGAAGAAGGGGAGGGGATATGCCACACTTGAGTCCAAGATTTCACTACTTCAATTAGAGAATAGGAGAAATAAATTACTCAAGGAAAAGGAAGAATCGTGGAGATTGAAAAGCAATCTACTTGGCTAGCATGTGGAGATGAGAGTACAATTTTTTTCCAAGCTTTTTCTAAAGGCAGGAGGAGTGCCAATACCATCTGGCAACTAAGAGAGCAGGAAGGAGATATGGAGAACTCCTTTGAGGGAATGTCAAGACTAGGGAAAAAACACTTTCAAGAGATCTTTAAAGCAGAAAACCAATAAACTATAGAATAAGTGGTTCACATGGGCCAATTTTTTCCAAGATTTGTTGATGAAGAAGATAATAAATTATTGATGAAAGAAGTAACAAAAGAATAATTAAAAAAAGTCCTAAACAACTATCAAAAAGACAAAATCTCGGGTCCATATGGTTGGACTATTGAATTTTTTTTGGGTATGTATGAGCTTCTGGGACAGGATTTGCTAAATTTGGTAGAGGACACTAGAGTTACAAGGCGAATCACTCAAATCTTAAACTCCACCTTCATAGCTTTAATTCCAAAAATGGACAATCCAGTGTCCTTGGACGATTTTCTTCCAATTTCCCTCTATAACTGTGTCTATAAAATGGTTTCAAAAGTTATAGCAAGAAGGGTGAAAAGAATACTCTTAGAAAGAATATTCGTGATTAGTTTGATTTCTTGGAAGGAAGAAAAATTCATGAAGAAATTAGGGTAGCATAAGAAGGAATTCACAGTATGAAATCTAGAAAATTGAAACACACTTCGGATTTGCAGTTCCCTTCATCAAATGGGTCATCAAATGTCTCACAACAGTTTCCTTTGCAGTTCTTATTAATGGCTCTGCCTCACCATTTTTTCCTTTAGAAAGAGGCTTAAGGCAAGTTTTCCCTCTCTCACCACTTCTCTTCCTCTTAGTCGCCAAAGGACTTAGTAGAGAAATCTTGGAAGCAAAATGGTTAGGATCCTTCTCCATAATCAAAGTTACACAATATTTGCAACTTACTCATCTACTCTTTGTAGATGATGTGTTAATTTTCAGTATGGGATCCAGAAGGGATGCAAAAACTTTAAAGAATATACTAAATCTTTTTTCCAAAGAAACTGGCATGAAAATTAATGAAGGAAAATCATACCTCATAACAAATTTACTCATTGAAGATGAACGTATTGTCTTTAGGAATTTCTTCCCTTTTGAGGAAAAGAAGCTAGACACTGGATTGAAATATCTAGGGTGCTATTTAAAACCAAACGAATACAGAAAGGAAGATTGAAAGTGGCTTTTGAAGAAACTGGATAAAAGACTAAACACTTGGATCCATAGGTGGATTTCACATGCAAACAAACTTGTTTTGGTCAAGATGGCACTGGAAGCAATCCTATTCTACTGGATGTCACTCTCATGGATCCCAAAAGGAATTTTGGAAGCTACAAGAAAACTTGCCTTCAGATTTATTTGGAGCAGAAAGAAAGAATCACATGTGACTCCTTGGCTTCCCTGGGAAAGGATCTTTGTTCCCAAATCTCTTGGAGGATGGGGATTGAAAAATAATTTTCTCTTTTCCAAAGTATTGGTGGAAAAAGGAGGTTGGTGAATCCTAAACTCTTCCAGTCTCTAGACTAGGGTAGTGGTAAAAAAATATATAGAGTTGGTTCCTTTGGATACTTGTATCAAGATTCCACAAAAACATTTGAAAGGTTCCTTGATGATTTGGAAGGCAGTTATCAACTCTTTCTCGGTCATTGGAGACAAAATTGCCTGGAAGATAGGGAATGGTCAACGTTTTAGACTGGGCATAGATCCTTGGACAAGTTGTGAGGGACAACACATACTATCTACACATATTATCAATCATTTGATATCAAGCAGGTTTGATACGTTAAATAAACTCTCATAACCGAGACTTACGACCAACTGGTCTTAAAGATGGAAGTCAAAAATTTCACTGGGGTTAGAAGCTAAGGAAGTTACAGATATGGAAAGGTATATAACAAATTTAAAAAGATCATAGATCAGGGTCATGGATCGTGAGGATGAACTTATTTGGGATACGGCCCCTTCAGGGATCTACACACCCAATATGGGTTGTATTAAATTAAACTTAGACTTGTATCAACAAGATCCAGTCTAGTGGTGGAAAAAGATTTGGAAGCTAAATTGTCGAGCCAAAAAAAGATTATTCATGTGGAATGTCTTATCAAACAAAGTGTCAACCTGGGAAATTCTACAGAAGAGAAATAATCATGGCCCAGGTTGGTGCTCACTCTGTAAATCAAAAGGAGAAACAACTATTCATATTTTTCTGGAGTGTAGATTCACCATAGAAGTTTGGAATGAAGTATCGAGACTCTTGGACCTTCATTGCAACTGGATCGACTCTTCTTTGGAACAAGCTTGGAAGGATTGGTGGTAGACTAGAATATACATGGGTCTTATAACCTTACCACTTTTGATAATATGGGTTTTTTAGATATACTGAAAATCTCTTATTTTTAAAGGAGTGTCATCGGTTCCAGATATTACAGCGACCAAGTGTATAGCCAAATTTTCTTCTCTCTCCACTTGGTAGAAAGAGTCAATATTAGAAAGTTTCAGGAGGAAGATATTGACAAAACAAAACCCCGGGGTTTCTTCAATGGTGCATCACAAAAAAATACCTACGGGGGAGGATGGATTCTCTTTTTATCAGATTCTCACTACTTTTCCTTGACCTTTGTCTTAGGGATGGGATCAAACAATTATGCTGAATTGATAAGCCTTAAACTTCTCATTTCTTTCACCATTGAAAAGGAATGTCACTCTTTAAATGTTTTTGGAGATTCCATGAATGTCATTAACTGGAAAAGAGGCACTCAAAGATGTATAAACACTAGACTTTCTACTATAGTGGAAGACATCAATTTCTTACTGAACTATTTTGATTCTCTTACTTTCTGACATGTCTATAGGGAAAGGAATAAGGAAGCAGACATGAGGTCGAAAGAGGGGGTTCATTTGGATTTGGTCCAATGGAAAGTAACATAATTACATAATGAAGATGGGAAGGAATATCTACATCAACCCTTTCTGGAATGACTACAATAGACAAATTATATACAAACTGCTAAAGGAATTTGCTTGTTTCAAGCAACAAAGTATGTAAATTCCACATGGACTCTATAGTGCTACAAACCCTTATCAGGGATTTTATGAGCTACATTAGTAGCAACTAGTATACAGACTCAAAAATGGACCAGGAATACTCTTTGAATAATGTATATGCAGAATTTTTTGAGCTACATTAGTAGCAACTAGTTTATAGACTCAACAATGGACCAGGAATACACTATGTAACGTGTATTTGCAAAATGTAATTTTGTTCACACCTAATGAAATAAAATTTCGCTTTTTTCCTTGGATAATATATATATTTATATATATGATTAATGTGAACTCTAAACCTTAGAGTTAATAAGAAAGGAATTTCATTTTTAAATTGATAATGTGTTTATGGAAAAACAGTAATGACATTGAACGCATGATCCTTAATACGATAAGATTTGATAGCATATTCATTCTACATGCGTGTTGTATGGATCATGGTGTCAACCCTTAAGAAATTCTCAAGTGACAAAAGGAACCCTGGTCATTCCTAAGCCTTTAAACAAAATGTTTACTCTTGTGTGGTTGGAGAAAAAGTTTTAGAACTCAAAGCTAGATCCGTCTGTTGTTAATTTTGATTTAATCTTAGTTAGCAGTTTCCATGTATTACTTGATTGCAGGTTATCAATCAATTTAGTTGTAGTATATTATGATTACACTTGAAGTACATATAATTATATATGTTACCTTCTCTGTATTGATTTGCTTAATGAATAGTAAAATGGGAATCTGCTATAATAGATTGTAGACTCAACATTGTTTTAAGAAGTTCTTAGATAATGATTGATCAGCCTTTGGTATTGGAAAAATTCTTAAATTGCTTATTTGTGGAGTTAGTTGAAAATTTTGACTAGTGTAGTTATGGGAGTAGATACCTCCATGTTCCTCATAAAAGTCACCAGTCTTGAGACCTTAAATGGTCAAAATCAATTGTATGAATCCTAGACTTGAGCATTGATTATGTGTCTTGGAGGCCCTAACCTTGCAGGGTAGGTTGGGCGGGTAGACATCTTTGTTATTATTAAGTGATGAAATTAATCTATTGGTTGTAGTGATGATGAATTTGTTTGTTTTCGTGTTGTGATGTATATGATAACAACATGTATATTACTGAAGTATGTTAATGTCGTGTTTTACTTATCTAATGATGTTTCAAAAAAAAAATTACAACTATTGTACTCACTTGCATTGATGTTGTAACAGAGGGGACATTACAAATGGTCTCGCCATTTGCAAAAACAATGTTATTATAATCCTTTAACAAATATGTTTGATTCTTGGGCTGCCCATATGTTGATTTAAACCAGTAAAATAACTCATCCAAAGTTGAAAAGACTTTAGGAGGAAATTCAAAAAAATCAGCAACAACTTTCCCTTCTAAAGAATTAATGAATAAACGCATGCATGTGTCATTATCATTTGCCCCTATGTTATGGCATGCATTAGAAAATGCACTAAGATGTTCTTTTGTAGAAATGATGTCATTTATTGAAAATTTTGGCACTTGAACAATTCTGCCTAAGAAAAAGAGATGTGGACCAGTGGTCCGACCAATGAATGCATGAACTTGGTTCTGCTTCATGGAGATTGGTCATTGTGTTTCTGGAATGTGGATCACTTCCACAACCTCTCACTTTGTTCAAGAAAGGTTTGACCCCTTCCTTCCCAATTAGATTCCATTGATTGGGCCACATGAGAATTTCTACATACAAGTTCAATTTGATTGTTGGACAAACAAGCAATAGGTGATATTGATATACGGATGTAGGAAAACTGATGGCTCCTAGCTTCATTAGTTGTTGTGACCGGTGACAAAATGTCTTTGAATTTGGGAAGGGGATTAGTAGCTAGAGAAATATCTAGAGGTGAAGACACATGCCATGGTGTAGTTGTGGTATCTTCCTCAAACTGGAATAAACCAAATTTCTTGATTACTTTGGCAGGATTGGTGGTAGATTGAACTGAAATTTGATGTCTTAAAATACTCCCAATTATGGATGAAAAGGAGGATTGTGAAGAAGAAGAAGATTGACCAATACCAGAATAAGAACTAGAATATTTCATTTTGAAAGTGATAGGGATAAATGATATTGACGAGCTGGAAGAATCAGACAAATATCTATGATATTTTCCTTGCATGGTTTCAAGGATAACCTTTCTTCTTCCTATATTTGAGACATGATTGATTTCTGGAGACAAACCTCTCGTTCTTCATGAAGAATGGGATCCAGAGGACATCATAAAATTTATTAACAACGACGTTGATTTTTGACCAACATTTTTTAAGCTTCCCACTATTCTTTAATTCTCATATCCTGATAAATAACCTCCCAATATTGATGAAATTAAATTCATGTATGGGTTGTTTCCAAAATTGTATTAAATAAAGTTAGAGAAATGATGGTATGATCATCTAAACCATCACCAATGTTAGGTTGATGCAAAACAAGTATCGTCATGAAAACAGTGAATACAAAAGAAGAAGATTAAGTACAGAAAATAAAATAAATACAAAAATGAGATACAAATATTTCCCCAGTATGGTCTCCAAATAAATGTCAATGAAAAGGAATGGCCTTATCCTAATATAAACATTTTTGAATTCTGTCTGGCTAGAGAAAAATAGTCGGGATTATCACCCTGTGTTTATAGCCCCTTTTTACAAAAAAATCAATTAATACTCAAGAAATATGTTCTTGGAAATAATGTTATATTTTATAATTGTAGTATGTTAGGAAAAAGAAAATATTTATAACAAAAAATAATTTTTAATTTTTTGAACAACTTTAGAAATAAAAATCTGATATAAGATTACACAGTAACTCAAATGAGACTTCAAAACCATCCAAATATTTTATTTATCCAAATCTGAAATACAACCAACATCATTCTTCATACCCAAAAGGTAAGGACCAGAATGAGACTTAGTAGTCAAAAATGGTATATTACATCATACAGAGACTACTGGTATCTTTAAGTGAAACAAAGACTAAAACAAAGTTATGTTGGAATGTTGTTCAATACTGAGAGGGGGAGGTGAAACAATATTGCTTATTTTTCTCAAATTAAATCAATTCTTTATTAATTTATAACAATTTATCAACAAGAATGTACATAATTCTGAATTTAAAAGTAACAATCATAAAAATTATATTTCATTTACAAGTTACAGTTTGTAGGAGACACCAATCTCTCTTCTTTTGAGCACCAACTCAAGGAGACATCAATCCCCTATTTTCCAAGAGACAACTTGAGGAAGAACCAACTCCCTGTAGATCAATATCCAACCTATAGAGGACTCCAATCTTGTTATCTTCAAGCACCAACTCCTTGTTTCATGCTTCAACCTGTAGAGTACTTTAATCCTCCCTTGCTCCTCCCTTCCACCCTCACTTCATGTGTATGTTTCAGGTTTCATATACTTTCTTGGACTTTGTTTCTATTTTTTATCTTTTGAATTAGATCATAGAGACACTCTCCTTCCACTCTACCTTTTTGTTTATATAGTATTCCAGTAGGTATGAAATTTAAACATTGTGCTCTTCATTTAATTTAATAATAATGCTATAATTTTTTCATTAAAATTTTTGTCTTTAATTTCAAAAGACTTCAAACTGTAAGTTTTTCAACATTAATGCAATATATGGGTGCTAACAATTGTTTAGTATTGTTGTAATAGTTCTTTGAACAAATCTTGATCCTGAGATGTTAATTATCTTAATCATATTTTTAGTTCTTATGAGTTGATCTCAGTTATGTATTTGACTCTTTTTATTTTGGTCTCACACTTCCATATTGATCCAACGATCAACAATCAATATTCGTTTTCCACTGTCGATCCAATCATTGTTCCTCTATAGTTACTCTAGGATTTGTATTTGTTGGATCATTAAATATCAAGATGTCTTATCCGTAAACATGAAATTCTAGTTGTTTATCTGATATATAAACAATTATAACTCTAGTTGTTTATATGATGGGAAATTATCGACCACTCAAGACACAATTTGAGTCGGAAAATAAAATAGAGTCAATCACCTGGAAGTCAAAATGGAAAAATGAGTCAGCCAAAATGAAATTTGGGTCGAGGAAAATAAGTCAACCAAATTTGAGTCGGAAAATAAAATAGAGTTGACCACCTGGAAGTCGAAATGGGAAAATTGAGTTGGCCAAAATGCAAGTCGGGTCGAGACAAAGTAAGTCGACTAAAGTCGAGTTGAACAAGAGTCAAGAAATGCAATTCAAAGTCCAAGGCAATGCAAGTCAAATTTATCCAAGTCGAAGTCAAAATCAATGTAATTCAAATTTATCCAAGTTGAAGTTGAACGCAATGTAAGTCGAATTTTATCCAAGTCAAAAGTCAAGAAGTCTAATAGATACTCTCATACCAGAACCTTTTACACATTTTGTTGAGCGCCATATTTTGATCTTTACCCGTTTTCACTTAGATAAGACAAATTTAGTATCTATAAGTAATCATTGCTCAGACAATGCATGCGTTTGACAATATCATATGCACAATTTTGATGATGATGACCATAATATTTACCTCTTTGCATCAATGCCAATACCAACATCATATACCCTCTTTGACATCAGTGTGAACTTCATAAAATTATGTCCAATATTTATGATATTGACCTCCTTTGACATCAATGCCAACACCATGTCCAAAATTCTCCTCCTTTGGTATTCATGGAAACACAGTAACCCCCCCCTCCCTTTTTTTTAAATTGAGTTTTATTGTTTATTCTCCCCCTTTGACAACAATGATAGAAGAGATGTTTCTTTGCTCCCCCTAAGGTTATACTCCCCCTTTCCATGTACTCCTCCTCTAACAAATCCTGTGAAATTCAATTAGATATCGAGATTACCCCCAATTTCTGTCTAAGGTATTCAAAAGTACTCTTGGGTAAAGGTTTTGTGAATATATCTGCAATTTGTTCTTTAGTATCCACATATTCCACTTTAACAACTTTTTGAGAAACATGTTCCCTTAAAAAATGAAATTTGATTGGGATATGCTTGGTTTTTTAGTGCATGACATAATTCTTAGAAAGGTTTATGGCACTAGTATTGTCACAATTAAGAAGAATTGGATGATCATACTTTATTTGTAAGTCTTCTAGAGTTTGTTTCATCCAAATTACTTGTGTGCAGCAGGAGGCAACAACAATATATTCATCCTTTGTTGTAGATATTGATATGGAGGGTTTCTTTTTACTTAGCCATGACACAAGACATTTTCCTAGGAAGAATGTTCCTCCACTAGTGCTCTTTCTATCATCCACACTTCCAACCCAGTCTTCATCGGTATATGAAATTAATGCGAAGTATTCTTTTTTTGGATACCATAATCCAAAATCCAAGGTTCCTTTGAGATATCTAAAAATCATTTTTGTTTCCTTCATATGTGTCTCTTTAGGTTCATATTGAAATATGGTCACTAATCCTACAGTTTGCATAATGTCTGGTCTTGTTGTTGTTGCATATAATAGGATACCAATCATCAATCTATAAATGATTTGATATACTTCTAGTGATTCATCATTTTTTCTTAGTTTTCATCCTGCAATCATAAGAGTGCTCATAGGTTTACAATCTTCCATTTGAAATTTCTTCAACATTTCCTTAATGTACTATTTGGTATGAGATAGAATATTCCTTTGTTTGATTGTGAAACTTGTAACCCTAGGAAGAATGTCAGTTCACCAAGCATTGGCATCTTAAATTATTTTTTCATTTTTGTAGAAAATTGTTTTCTTAGAGGATTTAGATTACTTCCAAAGATGATATCATCGACATACACTACAACAATATTCATATTTTGATTTTCAATTTTAATGTAAATATTCTTGTCAGTAGCTCCTCTTTTGTAACCTTGTTGTTGTATATGATTATCAAGTCTTGAAAACCATGCCCTAGGAGCTTGTTTGATACCATACAATGCTTTCCTTAATTTGCAGACATGGTCTTTATTTTCTGATAACATAAATCCTTCAGGTTGTTCAATATAAACTTCTTCCTCTAGATTCCCATTTAAGAATGTTGATTTGACATCCATCTAATATTTTTTTTTTTAAACATGAAAATGCCAAGACCATTATGATAGCTTCTAATCTGGCTACTGGGGAAAATGTTTCTTCAAAGTCAATCCCTTCTACTTTTGCATATCCTTTTCACACTAATATTGCTTCATTCCTTATAATTTTACCATATTTATTAACTTTATTTTTTAAAATCCACTTGGTCCCTACCACATTTTTGTCTTTTGGTCTTGAGACAAGTTCCCAATTCTGATTCTTATCTATTTGATCAAGATCTACATTCATGACTTTAATCCAATCTTCATCTTTGCTAGATTCTACAAATTTTTTGGCTTCTATTAGGGAGAGCATTGCTTGTTCAGATTCATATGTTAGTATTCTTCTTGTTTCAACTCCAACACTTTTTTTCCTATGATTTGACTTTAAGGATGATCTCTTTGTACTCTTCTTGATGGTTCTCTTGATTCTTGTCTTGGTGATGCTTCCTCTTATTTTTATTCTTCACTTTGTGATTTTTCTTCTTGTATTTCTTCAATTTCTTCGTCATCATCATCATCTCTTATTATTTCATCAACTTGTGAATAATCTTGAGATATGATTCTTCTTGATGTCAGATCATCCAGCTTTACATTTTCACTTTCTACAATTTTGGGCAATATTATATTGTAGCATCTGTATCCCTCTTATTGGATGAGTAACCAAGAAATGTGCCTTCATTTGATCTGGAATCAAATTTTCCTAGACTATCATAATATATTTTTATATAGAATTTTCTCTTAAAGACTCTGAAGTGTTTTTTGATGTTGGTTTGCCAAACCAAAACTCATATGGTGTCTTGTCATGGTTAACTCTAATTTTTTCTCTATTAAGTATATAATGCTTCTCTCCAATAGATATATGGGAGTTTGGCTTCACATAGTTCTGGCTACTTCTTGGACAATTCTATTTTTCCTTTCAACAAATCCATTTTGTTGAGGAGTTATTGGAGCTAAAAAGTGTCTTTTAATTCTATGAGTTTCACAAAACTCATTGAGCTCATGTGAGGTAAATTCCCCTCCATTTTTTGATCTTAGGAATTTGATTTTGAGATCAGTCTCATTTTCAACATGTTCTTTGAAGCCTTTGAATTTTTTGAATGCTTATGATTTCTATTTAAGAAAAGATACCCAAGTAATCCTTTTATAGTCATCAATGAATTTGGATCATGCAACATTTTTCTTCTTCTTCTATGTTTAAGATATATACATCACTTGGTGTCATGGGTACAACAAAAACTAATTTTCGTGGTCCCTCTTTCCTAATTTGACATTTTTTAGTGTCAAATATGAGTATGTGTCCTTAATTACATGTTTGTCTTACACTGAGGAGATTAGGCTTCTTATTTTAAACTAATAACACATTTTTTTCTTTAGTTATGTTGTTTCCTATACTGACTATACCCTTTCCAAGTATCTTGGTAGAGACATTATCTCCAAAAGTAACTCTTAATTTTTTTTTCCTTTTCAGACTGAGGAATTTGTCTTTATCTCTTGTCATATGCTTTAAACATCCATTGTCAACATACCATTGACTCATTTTATCTTTAGCATATAACAATACCTTACACTTTGTTTCCTTTACTTCCATTTGTTTTTCTTTCCATGTCTTCTTATGATTTTCTTCTTGAATGTTGGAAGTGTTTATGGGATGCTTTGGTAGTTTACAATCACTAGATTTGTGACCATAATTGTTTCATTTCTAGCATTCAACATTGTAATATTGTAATGGAGAGAATGAATTATAGTTTATATTCTCTTGATTATTATTATTCTTGTTGTTCTTATAACCATATCTTAGAATATTCCGATGATTTTTATTTCCATAAGCTCTACAATGTAATGATTTATGCCCAAAATTATTGCAATATAAATGTAACAACCTCTTTGTTATGACATAAAATTAAGTGAGTACAGTAAGTTTTTTTTAGCCTTAGTTAGAACAAGTATTACACGAAACAACATACATAATTACGTACACATTCTATTTTCATTCATCTCAATGCACAACAATATTTAGGTACAACTTCAATGTTGTTTAGAGATCCGCCACATCACATAAATATAACATACAATGTCTACCCACTCAACCTACCCTGCAAGGTTAGGACCTCTAAAACACATAATCAACGCTCAAGTCTAGGATTCATATGATTTATTTTGACCATTTAAGGTCTCAGGACTAGTGACTATTCTGAGGAACAATGAAGTATCTAATTCCCATAACTTCAATCCATTCCAAAGTTCAAGACTAGAATTAACAACATTATTAACCATAAATTCTTCAAGGTACAAAGAAAAATATGGTAACATGGTCACCACTTACACAAAACAATTGTATCCTAATGAAATAATTCATTACCTTACTATTTAAAAGAATAGAAAATATTTTCATTAATATCATGACATAAGCATAAACATTTAGTAACAAGAACTCTTAAGTAGGAAATATAACATTAATGACATATTTAAACTTTACTCAAGTTTACTTGGAAATAAGTGTAACAACCCTCCATTGTACAACCAAGTAAGTAGATACATGAGTTAGCATAAAAAAAATTTAAAAAGAGAAAAGAAGAGAAGAGAAAAACTCTCAATCCTGAGAGGAGATTGTAAGCTTGTTTTGTACTTTCTGAAACTAAAAAATTATTGTGATGATGTAATTATGCATCTGTGTGTTTGTCTGTTTTTTAGAATGAGTTTATGATATTGTTTTTAGTTCCAAAGTTTCTCTTCTGGGAGTCATGGTGCAAAGTGTGCATAGTGCCAATGCAAGGAGTGTGCAAATGGACCTTTTGAAAGTCCAAAGATCAAGAGAAATAGTGCAAGGTGTGAACAGAGCCCACTCAAGGTGTGATTAGGCCTTGATCTTTTGAAGAACAAAATTTCAGGAGAAAAATCATGTGCAAATTTCCAAGTGGGGACTCAAGGACTGTAAAATACATTTGTTTAAGAACTAGTGAATGATATCTACTCGCGAGGATTTGAATTCCCCCACAATCATTCGATCAAACTGGAGGAGCACGCTAGTTAAACCTTGAGTCCTTTAGAATTCATCTCTTCAGCGGTTTGGAACATTTAGTGTTGTTGGAAGGCATGGATCCCTGAATCTATGAATCCTAGAGTTGATCCCAACCGTAGATCGTTGGACAAGAGTGAGTTGTATATCTCTAATTTATTCGGTGATTCGACACTCCAATAAGTTTGAGTCGTAGTTGTTAATGTTGGGTATGTGTTATATTCTTTGCACGAGTAGTAGTGTCTGAGCGTCTACGCCGGGCGCGCATGGGGGGTTAGAGGGGGGGTGCAGGGGTTCGGGGGCAGCGCCCCGGAATTTTTTTTTTCGGGCCGACATATTTCCGCCGGGACAACATATTTCCAGGACAACATATTTATGGGACGACATATTACCAGGACGACATTGTAATGTCCCATTTTCCCTAGGCATTCGGAATACCGTGGTGGTTTACATAGTTTCCCGTAAACCATTAGATGGATGAGATGGGGAAACGATACTGGTAAATTCACTTTCGAATTATAAAGTGAAACTTAGGAAAAGTGAGTTTATCATTAATAAACCCCTCTTTGAGGGTATTTCTCTCCAATTAATAATTAAATGAATATTTTAATGGAGGAAAAGGACAAGTGAATGAATAAAAGGACTATTGAAGGGGAAAAGTGATTATCGACTATTGATTTTTGAAAATTGGATTTGGGAGAAGAGCTTGGTGAGAAAATGAGGGTTTCAGCTGGAAACCCATTCGGCACCTTGGATTCGGCAGTGAAACTATCTGCCCTAGCCGTGGAATATTGGATTCAACAGTGAAATTATCTGCTCTAGATGGGAGAATTGGAGAATCCATTCAGGGTTCTCATTTGTAGACATTGGCATCTTGGTTTGAATATTTTCATCAAAGAAAGGAGTTTAGTTACAGCTGGGTCGGACAGGGCATTTATCCATTAGTACAAATTGACAATTTGGGCATTTCTTCTTGCTGGGCGCATCCATCCCTGGTTTGCTGCATTTTTCCCACTAGAGTTGGGTCGATCCACTCCTTAAGCGTGGAAACTTTTGGTTGGGTGTGTTTTACCTACAGAGAATGCTGCTACCATTCACTTGTTGGCTATGTGGAAGGTTGTTGGTCGTGTCCTCACTTCTTCAAGCTGCGTGTGGTGTAAGAGTTGCGTGGGAAGTAAGAGGGGATAGCAATTGATCGATTTTTCTCTATTGGTTGGCTGAAATGAGCAGGAGGAGAAGTCTAGCATGAGCTAGAGACTACCATAACATTTAAATAATATAGCATCATAGCCAGCACTTGATTCGCCTTCCCTTGTCAAGTCGTGAGAGTAGATTTGGGTGTTTACTCGTGGCTGGGTATGGCTAGAACCTTCAAGACATCTACAACAGCCACCCTATTCATTGTTGAGAGGTATTTCTACCTTGTTTAGCTTGTATTTGATTCAGAAATATTAATAAATAAAGACAGCCAGAGTTCAATAAAATTCTTCCTCTAAATATGAATGTTTTCCATTGTTATTTTCATGGGTTTTGTTGACATCAAAATAATATATTGGGTACCTTATTTGGGAGGCATAAGGTGAACTAAAAACACTAAAACAACCAAAAAAACAAAGTAATCCATTACAGTCCCATCAAATTTCATCTTCAGCCATCATTTACAACAGTCTGCCAAGTGTTTGACGAAAGTCCAACACCAGAATAACAGAGTAATTCCACACTTTACAATTTAGAATATTTCAGTGGTATCAGAGCATGTTCTTGGCTAGCTGTGGGAAACATTGATGACTGAGGAAGGACTACAGAACATCACTTATAGGCGCAGGAGGTATAGAAGCATAGAGGCCAGAGAAGAATACATGGAGGGCACTCCAGGAAACAATGCAAATCTACCAGAGGACCGAGAGGATGGTTTGTTCAGAGGGCTTATGAAAGCCTTAAAGGATATTGCAGAGGGCCAGAGAGAGACCCAAGAGTTCATGGGCAGAATCACAGGTTATGCTCTAGGGAGCAATCACGATGAAGAAAAGGGGGAGAGCAGCCAGAGAGGGCAGATGGAAGAAGGGGGAAACACACACAGACCTCATGTTGAGGTGATCACCTCCAGGACCGGCCCTCAGAACTGCCCTCACAACTACAGTGAGATTCCTAGATCTACCATGCCAAAGTTCTTAGGACCACCAGAGATAGGTATAGGAGGGTAGGTAGAGCAAGACAAGCCATTAGCAGCTTATTTCCAGGAGTATAAGGCCATGGATCCAGATCTGAGAGAAGCTATGACTTTTTCCGAGTTCTGTAGCTTCAAGGGGAGAAATAGGCCAAGATTCTTCAGCAGGGGTCCCACACAGAGCTACGAGTTACATTGCACAGTGGGCAAGCTCACTTTGCCATACTTCGATGGGACGTCGAAGTGCACGGAACGAGCTTGGGTGTAGAAGCTCGACACGTACTTCCAG
>ML777429.1:442960-487817 GCA_009831015.1 Picea engelmannii | reverse complement strand
GGGGTTCTTCTTTCAGTTGTGTTCCTTCTATATTCATTTTCTTTTGAAGGGGGATAAAATTTATGTTGATTAGAATCAATATTTATTTTGCTTTCTTCCTTTTTGAAAGAGCTCTGAAGGGAAACTACATAAATTTTTGGATTTTTGTTAGTTTCTTGAGATGTAGAGTTAGATCCTTTGTTAGAATTATTTTGATCATAATCCAGTTCTGACATATTTTTTGATGATATTTGACTATTAAGAATATCATCCAATATTCTTAAACTATTTTCAAATCTTGATTGGTTGTTTCCTTTCTCAAGTTCTCTTTTTAGAAAAACAATTCCAGCCTCTAGTTGTTCATAGTATAATTGTTTTTCATGGAGTTGTTTACTTATGAATTCTTCAATTCTTTTGGATTCTTGGAGTTGAGTCTTAAAATCAATAATGATTTGTTTTGATTCCTTGATGGTTATTGAAACTTCTTTTTCTTTTGATTTTTTTTTCCTCATATTCTAATAATTGTTTTCTTAATGATTTGTTTTTCTTTTTATATTTTCTAATTTCTTCAAGAGAACTAATAAGTTCTCCTTCAAGGTCTACTTGTCCTTAAACTTATGAGTTTTCTTCATTATCAACAACATTATTTTGAGATTTTATGCCCATATATTAAATTTATGTATTGTCATCTTCACTCATTTCAAATGAACTATTGTTTTCTTTGGAGTAGAAGTTTTTTCTTTTTCTTGTAGAATTTCTTCTTGTTTCCAGTTTTTCTTTTTTTAAGTTATTTATCATTACAAGTATATTCATCATCGCTATCCACTTTCTTGGGATAGGGACATTTAGAGGGAAAATTCCAAACTTTTCCAGAGTTGAAGCACTTGAGGGGTAACTTCCCTTTATATTTCGAGATCGTTTATGGAGTTTCCTTATAAAACTGGCCTCTTCTTCATCTGATATGTCTGAGTGATTTTCATCTGGCACATGTTCATGGTTCTTTTATTATTTTGATGCTTTGAAGGTTGTTTCCCTTTTTGATGACTTTTCTGTTGATGTTTGGACAACACCAGGAAGATATTCTATTAGAATAATAATTAATAATAGAATTATTGATTATTAAATATCATATATAATAAGTAAATTATAATAATAAATAGTTATCGATTACCCAAGGGATGCATCCTTTCATGGACAGTCACCATATGTTCCCTAAATATGGAACACTCATCATTGTAATAATATATCGAATATATTGTTGATTAATTGTGTCGGTTGTCATTGATGTCAACCCTTGAAGAAAGTTTGGTAGCACAAAGGTATGGGTAATGGACCCAAGTTTTCTTGATGGATAATGGTATGAGTTTTGATATATTTTTAGGTAAGACTATTCTATATGGATAGTACATGTCACGCCATTTCCGATGGTATGTGGAACGTCACATAAATCCTCACGGTTAGAGAGTTATGGCCTTGTGAAGTTGGAGAACCCTCATGAGTCATATAGAAGCCCCAAAAGGTCAAAGTAGTCAAAGTGAAGTGAAGTGATGATTTTACTATTTATGGATAATTCAAAGTGGATGTAAAAGAAATTATTTAAATAATAAAGTTAATGGAGAACTTACTATTTGTGGAAAGTGGTTAAGTTAAGTAGACAAATGGTTAGAAGTGGGTTAGACCTAAAATAAGGAAAGTGGGTCAAGATGGTTAGAAGGTAACCCCTTGAGGAAGCTACATAAAATTATAATAAGACGCAAGGGTCTCTCATTTACTAACACTTGAGCACATTGAATATCTATTGTTTTGTAAGGCTTATTGCAGGTACTCATTGATATATCTGAAGTTATGAAAGTCTGAGGTAACATGAAGGGTTGACGATGAAAGTTTCATAATTACAGAGAATACTAAAAAACCCTAAGTTCTGAGGTGTGTGTGGGATAACAGTACAAAAGGGAATGTACATACACGGGCTACCAGTATAACAGAGCATGTACGCACATCGGCTGTCAGTATAACATGATGCGTACGTGAGGGAAAAGCCATGTAAATATGAGGAGATGAAGAAGCTGAGGTTTTAGATTCTGAGAACAAGCTCCCAGGAAGGTATGTAGTGATCAAATACATCATATCTATCCACTGGTTCAAAAGGTATGTCTTATTTCTATGAGTAGTTGGATTTTTATGTATGCATGAGAAATGGTTATGGAGATTTGAGGATTCTCCCTAGAGAGACTAGTGGTTGCATGTGATATTCTATATAAGTCAGATCTACAGAAATACAGTGATGGTATAATCAATATTTATCATTGATACTTCTTATTAGAGTTGACACACATATTGTATTTCTTGGCATATGGCTAAGGGTTTTTGTGGTACATGGTTGAGATCTTGTATTTGCGAAGTGGTTGATGTATTGAGAGGCTGAATATCAAAAAGGGTTTGATGTATAGATCATGTGAGGGTGATTATACGTGTTCATGATTACACACACTTGTATGGCACATGACTACAAAGATATAGATATTTTGGGTAAAGGTTATGTATGAGGATGCATGCATAGAGTACAATTACAGTCTGGATACAGTGACAAGTTTCAGATCTATGTGAAATAGGTTGTTGAGGGTCAAAATTTTTTAGAAGAAAGAAAACCCTATTTTCAGAAGGCATACGCAGGTTGCATAAAATATAGGTCGCGTACATACACAGGTTGTTTCATAAATAGGGCACGTACATAATAATGTTGTAGAACTACAAGTCGCGTATATGTTGTATTTGTTTGATACATGTTTAGTTCATGATTTTAGGGGATAAATTTCGCTCATGGGATAATTTTCCATGGTTTTTGCCAAAAAAAGATTCTCTATTCTAAAAATGATTCGCCCAAATTCTATAGGATAAAATTATTTTACTTGAAAAATCACCAAAATTTTATACAAACTATATAAAATCCTTAGAAATTTGAATATTTTTATAAAAATATCACCAAACATTTATAGTTGGCATATGAAGGATCATCAAGATTCACCAAGGTTTCTACATTTTAAAATAAATTTCCATCCTTAAAATCATCCCTGGTTCATGTACAGGTTGATTGCAGGGTAGTAGTACAAGTTGGTTACAGTTCAATGGTACAAGTTATTACAATGGCATATCTTGTAGTGATAGTGTGACAATGTTTCATCATTCTAGTTCTACGTCAGGGTGGTTGATGGGGCAAGGACAAGTGGTTGTAGCCACCTTCCAGTTATAGCCGGAGAACATAGGGGGTTGTAGCCTCCTTCTAGTTGTAGCCAAAGAATTGGGGAGTTAGAGCTTCCTTCAGGTTGTATCTTGATTAACTAGGGGGTTGGAGCCTTGTTACAAGGGAAAAACTCTTTATGGCCAAGGGTAAACCACAACAGACAGGTATGACTGCAGAAATCAACTCAATTGCAACATGTGCTATATAAACTAATGTGCAATACGAGGGAGAAGCCTACCTTGATCCAATCGTTTGATTTCATTCCACCGTTGAGCACTTTGACCCAAATTTTTACACCTGCAAGAATTTCTCAACAAACAAGTGATGTAAGTATATAGTGACAGTATATAAAATGAGTTAGCACATCATATAGCACAATCCATTAATAAACACTACAAACATGCCCATGGATAATAATCATATATTTGCAAGATATCGATAGGATGAGAAAGGAGTATTTCTATTAATAATTGCTCAACAGATGTATCAACATTATAGACTTCCGTGTCGGTACGGTTCGAAACCAAGAAACCAAGTTCATTCCAACTAGGTCTCCACCACTTCAATCCTCCACCAAAGGCAAGCTCATAACAAAGCGATAAAGAGATCCTCTTGACAATAAGGGAAGAGCTTGGGGGCTAAACACTGTGTTCAGACTTGAGGGAAAAAGGGATACAGACTCAATATGAAGTTATTTCTCCAGAGTAACTTTGCTCTCAAAGTTGAATGCCTTCTCTCTCTTTTTACATAGCTTGAAATTGTGCTCATATAGCCTCCAGAATGCAACTGAAGGGCCGAGTCGGAATGTTTCCAGTATATGGAAGGCCAAAGATCAGAGATCTTTTGTCGTGACATGGAAACTCGACCTCATTTTGTATTTTCTGGCACAAATCCTGATATACATGCGTTTTAGTGGAGAATCAGGCGTATACACATCTTGCAAAGAAGTTAGGGAGCTTATATGTGGAAAAATATATATTTTTGGCTCTGGATTTATCAAAAAGGGGTTTGATAAGTCTGCATAGGGGGAAATGGAAAAATGTCCTCTATGCAAGATAGCAATGGTGAGGCCAATCTTGCTATAACAAATGCCCCCTAATGTGTGAGATCAGAGGAGTATCTACGATGGGCGAAATACATTATAAATAACCCATAAGTGGAGTGGTAGAAAACCAGCTGGATGAACTCAATTTCTCATTATATTATGTACTGACTTTGCATACATGGCTTCCAAAAATACAATGCAGATCCATGTGGAAAATATACCAACGAGTGTTCATGACCATGAGTAGGAAAATATAAATGTGGTTACATGCCAATAGTTGTCATAGTCACGAACAAGGCCCAATGAAACCAGTCTCAAAATCAATCTAAAGATATATGTATACCAAGGAGTACAATATAATTTCCCATGATTGTTGAAGTCAAATAGGTACTGGTCCGATGAAATGGAAGAAACAACTCTGGAAAGTTGTGTCTACAAAGTGATGTCTTCAAGTCTTCAATACAATCCGCCAATGGTGCAAGTCTACATCATGTGAATAAATGAGTTGAGGTCGAACACGATGAGATATCGTTTGATTACCGATCATTGAGGTATACCGTTAACAAATGTGAGACGACCTACCAATGATGAAAGTAGGTATCAAGGCACTGAGTACATGTCTACAAATGTGAATAAAGGAGCTAGTGTTGAACATTTGAGAGATCCATTGATCATGAGACATTGACATATTCTCATCTGTCAATGGCGAGATATCTTGACACTAATGACTGCAAACCTCAAGGTACTGAAAAAACTCTAAGTCTCATATCCAGAATACATGAGTTGAAGTTGATGGAAAGAGACCTGTTGAAAGGAGAGAATTAAGACATCTCTCATCAATCAACACGAGGAGAAAAGTAGGATCTTCATGATTTGGTGGAGATCAGACAAAGAACATGTTCACGAACCAACAACCCTGTGCATCTTTCGCATGTGCCAAATGAAAGTGGTACATGAAAAGACCCTCTGAATAGCAGCCAATGATGAAAATTGCTGACAAAGGCGAGGAAACCACCAATAAGGCTAATGGCATCCAAGACATTGCACGAATCCCAAAGTGTGAATAGATGTCTTGCCGTCAAACACAAGGGAAACCACCTAGTCAACAACCCATGATGAAATGTCGATTGTTGGGTTCAAGGTGACCTACCAATGATGAAAGTAGGGCTAGGGTGCATCATAAGACCAAAGTATCATGTGATTATGAGACAAACTGAGGGTATGGCCAACATGCGAAGTCAATATTTCTAAGGAGTGGATGACACAGGTTGATAGACTTCCTTTGAACAAGAGCATGAGACATACGGTGGACTCTGGCAGCATAGACTTAATGATTTGACAATTAGATGCAGGAGGCATCTATAATGTTCTCTACAATGGCTGGAAGATTAACCAGTCGGTAGAGAAAACTCTGTAATGAGATCATCTTCCTAAGGCCATGCTAAACCCAAAATTTTGATGACGCAAGGACTCAATAAAAATTTTCTATGTTCATAGGCGACAGGATTGTTGCCAATTACAATATAGTACTCCCCTCCCACCCATATTTTTTTGTTTTTTCATAACAAGTGAATTCTATGATACAGAGGGGGGAACGAGTGTCGCAAGTAAGCAAAACTAGTTCCAGCAGTGGAACGTACCTATACTCAATGCAAGGAAATGCATGCGAGAGATGGAGACTCGGGGTGATGTTCCCTCCAGGGTATAGGGTGTCAAATTGTGAAGGATATAAACAAGGCTCTGCTTGGTTGAGGATGCAAACTGCTTGGGCCATGGTTTATAACACAAAGCGAGAACCAGCTAAAGGCTCAATACTGTAAGCAAGGGCATGAGATGCAATCACAATTTAACACCAAAAAATGTCCTTTTTTATATCTTGTAGTCTATTTGGTGTGAAAAAGGGGTAAACTTGTGCCAAATAGACGTCTTTTCAAATCCAATTTACGAGTGTGAAGAAGACAATTTCACTCGACGATATTTTCCATTTTTGATAGCGAGTTGAAAAAGAGCTTAACTAAGACTCATGATCTTTCAAATCCAATTTTAACGAGTGTGAAAGGGAAAAATCACTTGGTGATATTTTCAATTTTTAGTAACGAGTCAGAAAATAGCTTAACTAAGACTCGTGTTCTTTGTCTAATCAACATGTAAAGGGGGAGGCCAAGGTTCCTAACTTGGCCTTCTGCCGAAAGTCAGAATCCTATAGATCGCTGACAAAAGCTTGGGAAAGCCCAAAGCTCTCCAATTCAAGGAGGAGAAAGTGCTAACAGAGGATACCATCTCCGTGATGGTTCGAATAATGTCTCTTAATGGAAAAGACATAGGTGGGGGAATGGGATGTCCCATCAGGTCGTCCCAATCAAAAGGAACCTCGTTAGGACTTGGAGTGAGAATATTCGGAGGAAGAATGAATCTCTCTTGTTCAGAAGGGGGAAGACTTGGAATTTTGATTACGTGGATGAAAGGTGTGTCATTCTCTTCAGGGAGTGTAGGGTTGACCAGATATTTCACTGGTGTGGCCACTTCTTCAATTATAGGTTGAAGACGATGCGTAGTAACAGGGAAAAGAGACGCTTCACCCTTAACAAAGGGGGTGAGGTCGGGAGAAGATGGGATCGGTGGAACCACCGAGACGATCAAGGGAGGAGTGGTGTGAAGAGAAACCATGGATGCCTCAAAATTTGAAGGGCTCTTGGGTGAACCCCATGCTTCTGGTATCTTGGTAGTAATCGAACACAAATGAGTAAGGTGACTTCCTTCACAAGTCTTGCAAAAGAATTTAGGATTACGTCTGAGGCATCTGGGCTTCTCAATGGGACTGGTCGAGGAAAGAGATTCGTCTCCTGTATGATGAATAGGAGTGGGGGATGTGTCATGGCTATGATTCGGGGAAAAAAGAATGGTGCCCCCAACATAATTGGTAGAGGTTGGGGGTGAGTTGTCGACATAGTTGGTAGAAGAATTTGACCCATCTCTGACATAACTGGCAGAGGTTGGAGATGGAGCACCAGTATGACTGACAGTGATTGGGATGGCGATTGATGGTGGCATGTGAGTCCAAAGTTCAGGGAAATATTGATTCTGAAAAATTGCAAGCTAGGTAGGATCTTTGGTGTACCCCTTTCCCTAGCCCAGAAAGGTGTTGGTTCACACCAAAATGGTCCGATGATGTTTGGACAGGCATCGTCACTGGGGTCTGTGGAGAGATTGAGGCTGGATAAGGATTATTTGAGTGAGGATATATGTTTCCCCCTTGTGAAGGGGTCCTATAAAGAGGGTAGCACGTATTATAAAATTGATTCTCCCTGTACGGAAGACCTGGGGGTCCTTGAGGACCTGTCATGGAAAAAGTTTTTGAAGAAAATAACATGGCAGATGAAAGATACATGGGAGGGGGGTAATAAGTGGGATAGGCACTCATCTGAATATTATCTCCTGAAAGAGCATAGCTAGTATTGGATACGTAGGGAGGAAGGTTACAACTTCCCACAGGGACACGACTCATATCAAATGAAGAAGTAGTCATCGAAGCCATGGTGCCCTGGGGTCCAATGCTAGGATTCATAAGAGTAGACCAGGGAAGGGGTTGCACGTGGGAAGGCATATCAATAGAAAAATGATTAGAGACCCAAGGTGCGGACTGAGCCTTGTAGTTCTGCATACCATTATAAAAAGAAGATGGATTTTCTCCCATGACCATCATGGGGGGCGGGGGGGGTAGCAATGAACAAGGGAGTAAAAGGAACTCCACTATCCATGATAACAAAGACCCAACACGAAATCCTATGGTTAATAATCAAAGAGCATACCAAAAAGTCAAACGGCCAATATGCATGCAAACAAGCTAAAGTGGTTGAGTGGCCTCCCTCACTAAAGAAGGTATGCCTCATTCGGGAGGGACCTGAGACTCCCTGCTAAAGTTTGGAGGTAACAAAATCAGTCATAAGAGCCCTCGTAGGCTTAACAACCAGCCGGTCAGACCCCCCCAGAGAGGTAATTCTCCATAAAGGTTGTGTGTTGTCCAACCCCTATCTGACTCAGGATACAAGCAGAATAACCCCTGCAAGTAACCTATGAGAAACCTAAGTCAAGAAACTAATAAACCATTGTATAACCGATGCACAGGCGAGCAGTCGTAAGTCTGGATCACCATATGGGTAGGGTAGCAAAGCCCGAAACCTTGAAAGTACCACCTCTCACAAAGGTATGGGCACTAGCAAGATCCCAAAATATGAATAAATCCGCAAAAATATCTTTGACGCTAGGTGAGTATCCAATGGATATCCCTTCAACTAACTTCGCGCGACCTCATGATTAACTCCGGTGTGAGTGGAGCCTCCTGATATTACCAATTATACAATGGATTTCTCAACTCCCTGTCTCAGACACATAAGTTGATTTAATTGCCATGGAGAAGTTTACTCACAAAGTCATATTCCAAGGCACTAAATCCTATGCTAGTTTGTGCACCCTAAAAAATAAAATTGTGACTAAATAATTTTAGTTTAAAGCGTAAATTTTATTGGTCGTGATTACTCAAAAGGGTATGGAAATGAAACTCATGGTGTTATGACTCTGCATAAAAATAAAAATAGATATAATGCAAAGCCTAACTTTAACTTTTCAGTGAATGATATGCTAAATAAAACAGTGCAATCTTCAATTTTAATTCTGCAACTCAGAAATAAAATGCAATCTTTCACTAAATGTGGTAAGCTAATGATAAGGTTTCAAAGACAAAAAATACCAACCAATGCAAAATGCCTAATTTTTTGTATTTTCAATGTATTTAAAAATAAAATGCATGGAATGATAAGCGACTTGATATATAACTTATGCTGTGTATAAAAACAATCACTCGAGCAGAATACTAAGCAACTAAGAAGATATCCCAACTACCAAGGACAAATAAAAAACAGAAAACAAAGAGAAAGATGTCGCCCAAAAATTCAATTCCAAAAAGGTTTCCTGTCATCCTAGATAATCTCAACGGGTACCACAGAGACCTAAGAAGGTTCAGTGATCCTCAAAACCTACCCAGCAGTCACTAAACCAAGCAAACAAGCAAGGGGGAAGTGGTATATGCTCTTGTTCAAGAGAAAGGGGAGTATATACACCTCTTGTAGTGGGACAACAAGCGTATACACGTGGTTGTCAGGGAAAAAAGGGCATATATATTTTAAAACAAGGTTAGGCAAGGTCAAAAGGCTGAAAACTCAGACCCAGAGTGAACAGACTTTGTCCAACTATGATACGACAAGAAATACAAAGGAAAAAGAGAAATGTAAGAAGGAAAAATACTTCAACCCTTAGAAGGAAGATCTCTCCCCAATGGATTCACCAATTCTGTTACAAGGAAAAAACTCTCTATGGCCAAGGGTAAACCACAACAGACATGTATGACTATAGAAATCAACTCAATTCCAACATGTGCTATATAAACTAATGTGCAATACGAGGGAGAAGCCTACCTTGATCCAATCATTTAATGTCGTTCCATCGTTGATCACTTTGACCCAAAGCTTTACACTTGCAAGAAGTTCTCAACAAACAAGCGATGCAATTATATAGTGAAAGTATATAAAATGAGTTAGCACATCAAATAGCACAATCCATTAATAAACATTACAAACATGCCCATGGATAATAATCATATATATGCAAGATATCGATAGGACATGAAAGGAGTATTTCTATTAATAATTGATCAACAAAAGTATCAACATTACAGACTTATGTGTCGGCACAGTTCGAAACCAAGAAACGAAGTTCCTTCCAATTGGGTCTCCACCACTTCAATCCTCCACCAAAGGCAATCTCATAGCAAAGAGATAAAGAGATCCTCTTGACAATAAGGGAAGATATTGGGGGCTGAACACTGTGTTCAAACTTGAGGGACAAAGGGATGCAGAATCAATATGAAGTTATTTCTCCAGAGTAACTTTTCTCTCAAAGTTGAATGCTTTCTCTCTCTTTTTTCATAGCTCAAAATTGTTCTCTTATAGCCTCCAGAATGAAACTGAAGGGCTGAGTCGGAATGTTTCCAGTATATGGAAGGCCAAATATCATAGATCTTATGTCGTGACATGGAAACCTGACCTCATTTTGTATTTTCTAGCACAAATCCCTATATACACAAGCTGTAGTGGAGCATCAAGCATATACTCATCTTACAAAGTAGTTAGGGAGTGTATATGTGGATATATATATATATATATATATTTGGCTCTGGATTTATTAAAAAGGGGTTTGATAAGTCTGCATAGGGAAATGGAAAAAGGCCCTCTGTGCAAGATAGCAATGGTGAGGCAAATCTTGCTATAATAAGCCTCCTTCCAGTTGTCACTGCAAAACAAAGGAAGTTGGTTCTTCCAATGAATGTGATTCTTAAATACATATAAGAAAAAACATTATGTGGTTTTCTCCCACTTTGGGTTTCCACATAAAAACACTGGTGTACTGTGTATGTTTCTCATTTGTTCATTGTTTATTTACTCTGCAACTATTGGATGATAATGCTACATTGATATAACACTTGCATTTTATGGTAAAAAATGATTAAATTTCTCTATTACTGATTCACACACCCCCCCCCCCCCCNCACACCCCCCCCCCCCCTCTCAGTAATCCAACAATTGGTATCAGAGCAGGTTCCTTCAGGAATCAATTTAACCACTGAAAGGTAGATCATGGAGAAAAACAACAGGTATAAAAATGGAATACCACAGTTTGATGGACATAAGTATGCATTCTGGAGAAGAAGAATGAAAACGTATATATAGGCACAGGGATTTGAAATTTGGAAATAAGTAGTAGATGGATACAAAGAACCAGCAATTCCACCAACAAGTGAAAGAGAAATAAAAATCGGTAAAAATAATTCCAAAGACACAAATGCACTTCTGAATGGTCTTGGTGAATCGGTATAAAACAAAGTTATACATTGTAAATCCGCTAACGATATTTGGGAGAAACTTCAAAAAATTTATGAAGGATATTCAAAAGTCAAAGCAGTAAAGCTTCAAACTTACAGAGGTCAGTTCAAACAAATAAAGATGAAGGAATATGAGAATATCGCAGCTTACTTCTTATGAGATGATGAAACAATGAATGCAATCATAGGATTGGGAGAAGAAATTAAAGAGTCTGTAATTTTTCAAAAGGTACTAAGATCTCTTCCTATGAGATTTGATCCTAATATATCAACACTAGAAAAAAGAGCATATCTAGACTCAATAAGCATGGACGAACTACATGGAATATTCACAGCATATGAAATGAGAATTGGACATGAAAATTCAAATATAAAAGAAGCATCTTTCAAAGCATCCAAAAGGTCAAAGCAAAAGGGAAAGAAAAAAGAAAAGGAACACAACAACAACAGTGACTTCTTGGAAGATGATGAAGAAGTGGCCAACTTTGTCAGAAGATTGAACAAGGGAACCATCGACATATATAAAGGTAAGCTTCCATTGATTTTTTTTAATTGTGATGGTATTGGTCATTTTGATAACAAATGTCCTCATAATAAAAATAAGAGGAATGATGAAGATTACTCAAATAGAAAACAAACATATAAAGGCAAAAGAACCAAAAAGAAAGCTTTCAAGAAAATCTTATGCACCAAATAAGACCTCTCCTCATTAGATGAAGATGAAGTCAGTTACAGTGAGACAGAAAGAGTTCTATTTTGTTTAGGGGTCCTAAATCCCTTTAACTCAACAACAGGAACCAAACCCGCCACAGAGGCCCAATTAGACTCTTCATTGTTTGATGGTGGAATGGTTCTCCAAATCTTTCGATCCGACCAATTTATCAATGGACTTTACATAGTGATTGACAGGATGTCTTCTTATGAAAGTTCCTCCTCCAATTTAAATGTTCTATTTTTTTCTTTTCTTTTATTAGATAGGTCTGATTAAAAGATGTGTGTTGGTATAAACCAGCTGGTAAAAGGGGGGATCTTAACTAATAAAGAAGGTTGAGCTTGGGATAACCCTTGTGCTCAAGCATGCAGAAAAAAATATTCACACCTGTGACAAGCCTAGTACTATTACATTAACTTGATGGTATTTCAATTATTGACTGAGATACAATTATAGAAATAAAACATACATGCAATAAAAGGATGGCAAGAAAAATAGTTTCCTTAGCTCTAGCATTAATCACACATTAACACAATGATTTGATTTCATCATTAGAGACAAGAACTATAGAAATATTGAAACAACTAACTTATCAATATATTCATAAACTCTTACTCATTACAACATCCATTCATGAAATAAAGTTGGAAGTAATTCCTCCTCAAATCCAATCACATAACGCCTTTGACGAAAAATAGAAGTTTGTCTCCGGTCCTAAACAAGACTTCTCAATTAAGGTAGTTCGGAAATAGTTCTTTACAATTCCAAAAATGAGGGTCTTTTCCAAAAACATCGACCTTTTATAAAAGGTCAATCCTCTTATTTATAATGAATCATTAACTAAAAATAGTTATTATAAGTGCAAGCTAAGTAAAACAAAATATCGCAACATGGCGCTTTCATCTCTCTATCTTTTAAGAATCATCAAATAGTTTTACTGAAGTGGTTGACTCTTCTCATACTCTGACCATTTGATGAAGAGTTCCTTGCATGTGTTGGCATACAGGAACCTATGCTGGTCCATCAAGGCTGAAAGAATATTTTTCACTTCTATTGATCATACTTTGTACTTGATTATTTTAACACTTAACTGCTACAAAAGTTCTCGAACCTTAATCAAACACTCCATGAACTGTTGTACTTGACCTGGCGCCATGCTTGCCACCTTTGCTATCTTTGTTTTCCATGTCAAATATTTTTATGCATGTTTCTTGACTATGCCATGCAAATCGATAGAGTCCTCGGGTGAGACGAATTATGGGAGGTTGATTTCTTTCATCTCCTGATTAACCTTTTCCCATCTCTTTTCGCACTCGGCCCACTTCTCCTGAATCTTCTGCAAAGGTTCTTGGGCCATTTTTACCCAGTATTTGGCCGCTTTCCTGATCCGATCTATGTTGTTGTCCCTCACCACCCGAATGTCATTCTCTTCAGAGTCTCAACCCTTTTGAACATCGTTGATGTAATCAATCCTTTCTACTGCTTGGTGAGCCTTCTCATACCTCCTTTCCACATCCTTGCAGGTTGCTAGTGCCATAAGGGTGTCTTCTTGGAAATCAACTATACATGCAGTGAAAAGGTGTCGTTCATTCGTGAATTTGGCATAGGCATCTTGAAACTCACTTCTCAAAAACAATGTGGCTTTTGTGGAGTCCTGATAGTATCTTTTCAAATGGAACAAATGCTCTAACTCCTTAAGTGTAGTGTCCAACTCCTTTTCATCCCTACTTTCTCTATCCAATGTGGCATATGTGATAGCCATCCTTGTGCCTATAAGATCGGACATCTTGGTGTGTTTTGTTCTGATAAGCTTCTCTTTTGTGGTGATGAGAATCGAACTATCCAACGTAAGCCTCCTCTTCTTACTAGTTCTCTTCATGATGAATTTTCTCTTTTGGTCATAGGTGATCGCATGTATATCGGCGACCTCATCAACAGGTTCAGGGATTTTTTTTTCTCCCCAGGCTATAGTATTTCCTAGGCTCTCGACTATGTGTACCTTTTCTAGGATGGGTTTCTGAACTTCTTCCTTATGTACCGATGGCTTGGCCTCTATTTGTTTCTCATCAGCTGGCGAGGTATCGGTCGAAATTGAAGAGTCAGGGATAGGTATAGTACTTACTTGGTAATCGATTGTTGATGTGTCGATTTCTTGCTATGGAACCTCCTCTTTCTGGCCTCCCAATTCCATCTCATCCCTCAAGTTGTCCATTGGGGATCCCAACAAGTCAAAGAGCTTAGTGTCTAAGAAAATTTCAACCTCATGGTCGCTCTGCAGAAGGCTTTGAATTGGAGCATAGGGGCCTGGGGTAGATGCTCTTTGAGGCTATTTTTCCTTTTTAATCTTCACTGGAGTCACCAGGGACACCTCTGAACTCTCCTCCTCATCATATATGGTTATTAAGTTGAACAAGGGTTTTGGTACACTTGTCCTACCTATTTTCCTTGCTATCTCTGGATGGGTTGAAGTTCCCCCCGGTGATCTGATCTATGGCGGTGGAACTTCACAGTTTTCTAGCCCAGTGATTTCTTCAAGTTGTATTGGCTCTAGTCCACTTGGCTCTCCTCTGCTTTTGATTGGGTCAACAATAGGAATCCTTGAAATCTATACAATTTCAGGTTCATTCTGCAACTGATCAATGATTCTCTATGCCCCTTCTAGCAAGAGCAATCCTCTCCTTTGTGCCTCTGTATTCTTTGTCACTCTGATCTCTTCCTCAACTCTGAGGGCCTCTTGATATGACTATTCTATTGTATCCACTTGTTCGTCCATGCTCATAGCCTTGAATTTTTTCATGTTCAAGTTGGTTGTCCTCTGTACTACCTCCTCCCAATCCTAAGCGCACTCTGTGAAAATATCATTATCAAATTTATCATGTGTGTATGGCCAATAAGATGATACATGTGAAGCATGTTGGAGAACCAGGCCTTTAGGGTTGTGCTTGTGGAATTGGCCTGTCAGGAACCTAAATTCAAGTTGTCTCATCCCTTCTTGTTTGGCTTGAGAAGTTTCCTTTACCAAATAAAACCCCACATGGAAAACGTAGGGTATGAAATACTGCTTCTTGTCCTTGACTAGTGTGGCGTTATAGCCCTGTAGGATAGTCTGATAGCATATTTCTCCCATGATGGTTTGGTCTAAGATGTGAGTGGGTAGTAGATGTGGTGATTCGGTGGCCCCGAACACCCTGATATAGGTTGAGCGTTCATCTAAATACCAGTGACCTACCTTTGCTACCTTTTTCTTGGATGCTATGGACAATCTCATGCATTCCTTTTTAAATACAATAAAATGAATAATAGCGATGAATTCATCGCAAATGAGTGCATAGGATTTTTTATACCTATTCTCCCATAGAATGTTGAAATAAATGTGGACAGGGAGATCTGCAACATGCCAACCTAAATTCATGTCTGCGAAGACATTTCTCGCACAAATAACATCAAGTAAATACAAGGCCATGTGGAAAGAAGGTGCTTCCCCTTCTTTCAACATCTGATCTTGCTATACACAGACGCTCAATTGCTTTGAAATTATCGCTCCCTAGTTGAAGTTGCTTCCAGAGATTGCCACTATGTATGCCAAGGGAATCCATGCTTCCGAAAACTTGGAGTAATCCTTCTCTCCATATAGTTGGAAGATGAGAGACATTAAGTATATGTATGACTCCCTTAGGTTGATTGTCCCATACCATCCATTTCTCCAGTTTGTAAAAAAAATTTACTCCTTCCACCATGAGGCCATAAATTGGTTGGTGTCATGGAATTCATAGAACTTCACCATGAAGTCTGTGTTTAGCCGCTCCTCCAGGTCTCTAATTTTTTAGTACTTCTGGACTTATGTTGAGAGGAAAACTCTGACACACCCTCCATTCTCATCGTTGATCAAGCACTTATGCATGTCTGTGTGGTCGATTAGCCACCTCAAAACTTCTATGCAAGGGAAAATCGGGGTTATGTTGGCTACCATGTGAAGATATGACTATCATTTATTTGGGAAAACTTTTTCATTGGGCGCCTTTACATCCAGGTCATTGTGTGGGATATTCTTTGGGTACTCCTCCTGACTGATTCTATTGAAAAGGTCCCCCCATTGTGGGATAATTACTTTGGATCTAGTTCTCGCTTCTATGTCATCGAATATCAGTTGTTGAAAAAAATATTTCTTTCTTGAGGTTTTTATGACCGGCTCTTCCCTGGGAGTGTACTCCAACTGCTTCGCAGTACCAGGAGAAAAACCTTCACCTGTTTCATCTTCCTTAGCTTGGATGCTCTCAACGAGCGTCTGGTGGTTGGATTTCTCGACGATATTTTACCTATAGCTAGAACATAGTTAGAGACCATGTAAGAAATCAAATGCATATATAAATCATGACCGTCGAATTGAAAAACTTGAAAACATATCTTTGCATCTTGTTTAACCTGGTTTTGATAATCTGAGGATCAACACAATCTTGAGATGCTTGCTTTGCTTCTTCAGATTCTATGGAATTCAAACTTGTGCGCATAATGAAATTGTTCAAAGTCATTATAGATATTTAAATAGGATGAACTTACCTTATTGCATCAACCATTCAATTCGGGTTATGAGTGTAGTTCTAGTAAAATCTATCGTCGGTTCTTCAAAGACATTTAAAATTAAATTTGATCGTAGGTTGACGGTGTGGGCACGGGTTGTAACATGGCATTTTGGTGATTTCAAATCATTGTTATTCAATCAGCGCATGGGGTAGAAACATATGCAGGATGAATCATTAACTATTTTATTGAATGCCAGAATCTGATCATATCTTGTGTCGAAAACATCCCATCATTTCGCTAGTCCAGATGGTGAGTCAGGGGTCAGGGTTCTACTTTGAAAAAATTCCATTGATATCTTCTTGAAAATGCTTCGATGTCGAACGATATTTCCGTACAGAATTAACGTCGCAAGGCTGACCTGGAGGTGTGACTAGGACACAGGAAACCTTAAGATGACTTGATATGAAACTAGGTCGTACGACACACTTACATGATAAAGACGCGTGGCACTCGAGACTGGCATCTTCATTTACTCAGATTAATCGGAATTGCGATATTATTTAAGCTACACATTCTAAAACATGATCCTATCTTGTCGATGCTGAAAAGTATCAAGGATTGGAAATCGGTGATAAACCTACCCAAGTTCTCCTGGATCGGCTCTCTCAAAAAATTCTCGATGCTGAAAGTGTATAGGGGATCAACGATCGAAGATATGTTTATCGCAGAAAAAAATTATTGTTTTAACCCTTCTAGATTTCCTCGACTCCGAGAAAGTGCATCGGTCATCAACTATCGATGGTTTGTTTAAAACTTGTGTCAATGTCTATTCCTCTCGTACTTTTTCGACACCGATGGGGATCATCTATCTCCTAAAATGTTGTGGCGAATAACTCACACAAACCAACTCCACCTTATGTCGATGCCAATGGTGCATTGGTGATTGGCGATTAGTGTAATTGAATGGCCAATTTATCTATTTGAATTTTGTCAACGTTGAACACAAGCGCATTAGTTGCAAATTTCAACTGAGGATTCTTAATTAGAATGTTAAGTTCTTTTAGACACAAGGTTTCTTTTAACAAGTTCAAACACATCTTACCCGATCAATCAGAGTCATGAAAAAAAAATAAACCATGCCCCCCATAGTGAACTCAATTCAGATAGTCAAAGAAAAACAAGTGGTACCCAAAAAGTAAAAAATTTCATAAGGCTTTTAGGGTGTGTTGAGCGCTCAACAAATGGCGATTCACTAGGCAAAATCAAAATCTTTGTTCCTTCCTCGAGCTTATTTGATGTAGAAGTTGGTTAAGAACCTAACTGGATTTTTTTTTTATCAGAGTCTCTTCTATCCTTTCATTTGAAATTTCCTCGGTTCATGAATTTGGGCCCGCCAATGGGGTTTCAAAATTTATTCCACCTTTTTTCCTTTTTACCATGACCCATGCCTCCTTTTGACAAGAGCTGAGTAATGTATTCACTAGCACTAGGAATTTTAGTTATCATCCTTCATTTTTTGTGTTGTCGCTCTGCTGCCAGCGAGCTTACATAGCCCCAACAAAGTCACCCCAACATCACAAACCTTGCTCTGCTTCTAGTGAGTGTCCATAGGCACAACGGATTTATCTACATACCCTCTCCTACTTCATGCTCATTTGATATAATTGATTTATTTTTGGAAGATATTCCCCGAGTGAGTGGGAGAGGAGGATGTAAGTTATCTGCAAGATGAGATGGTTAAGGTGAAATTTTTTCTTAGCTCTGTCTTGAGGTACATCTGGTCCTTTCCAACTTACCATATTTTCCTTTAGGTTTTACCAGACCACCAGGAGGACACTTCATCACTTTCCAAATTTGTTTATTTGCAAAGGTCAGATACAAAACTCTTTTAAGAAAAACACAATTTACGCAACGTTTCTTGTGTTGCATGTAAGCATTAGTCAGGAACAGAGTTCGTTACACCATATTGATTAAGGTCAACCAATATCTTGCGGAACACAACTTTATTGCAAAAAAAATACCACAGAAAAGAAAAACAGAAATAAAGGACTCTGCAATCAGCCTACCTAACACCTACAAAATAAAATAACATAAAAACACACATTTTTTTTTAAATAGAAATATTGTTTTAGGGCTTGGCCATTCACCGGGAGGGTGCCGATTTCCCCCCTCATATTTTTCAACTGATATGTGTCTGTCCCAAGTTTCTCGGCTACCTGAAAAGGTTTGAGCCACAGATTCTAAAACTTTGAATTTTTTCCCTTTGGTTCATTCACTCTGTCCCATTTCAGGACTAAGTCTCCTACTTCAAAATTCTACTCTCTGGCCTTATGCTTATCAAACCACATTTTAACTATTTGTTGATGAGCGACAAACTTTGATTTTTCTTTCTCCTTTTCTTCTTCTAGCATGAGGAGGGTATCAATTCTATGTTGAATAACTAATGAGGATTGTCCTCTAGATCCCTGAGCAAGCTAAAGATATGGGAGGTATATCCCGTTCTAAAGAATGGCTTCTTGTCCGTATACCAGAAAGTATGGGGAATTCCCTATAACTTCCTTGGGTTTTAATATATCATCCCATAAGGCATTATGAAGCGAGCTATGCCAATTCCTCTGATTTTCTGCAACTATTTTCTTCAATATCCTCACTAGATTCTTATTGGTTGATTCTGCCACCCCATTTCCATGTGGATAGTAGTTTGCAGAGTATTTGATTATGATTCCTTTGTCTAGAAAAAAATTTATTAGTAGGGTGGAAGAAAAGTAAGAGACATTATAAAAAACAAGAATGGAAGGCATATCAAACCTTATGATCAGTTGTTGTTCTATGAATTGGATTACCACCCTTTCATTTACGTGAGTCAGAGGGAAGGCCTCTACCCATTTCGTGAAATAGTTTGTCACGGTCAATATGTATCTATGTTGTTTTGAAGAAATAGGGGTAATATATCCTATGACATCTAACCCCCATTGCTTGAATGGTATGGATATGGCCACTAGTTGGAGTGGGACAACTGCTCTCTTTTCCCTCCCCATGTGTATTTGACAAGTTTTAGAGTTTCTAACATATGTATGAGCATCCCTAAAAAGAGTAGGCCAATAATATTTGGATCTTAGTATCTTGTGAGCGGTTGTACTCCCAAAGTGTCCACCTGCAGGACCATCATGGAGCTTCTTGAGAACCTTGTTTGCATCTTCACGTTTGAGACATCTCAAAAATACCCCATCATAATTTACACGGAAGAGAATCGAATTTATGAGGTGATATTGTGTCAATTTTAGTCTGAGAGCTCTCCTTTCCTTAGGGTTTAGGCTTTCTAGGAAATTCCCATGATGTAGGATATAAATTAGTTTTCCATACCAAGACTCCTGCACTGGGGTAACATATAAATATTCACTACACCATAATGCCAATTCATTATCCCACCTGGAGTCTTCATTTACTTGGTCTTGGGCTTCAACATCTAGTTTACACAATCCCTGTCCCTTAACCAATTTGGCATGTTTTATATCTAGATCAAATTCTTGGACAACTACCATCCAATTTCCTCTTCTTTCCCCCATCTCATGTTGAGTGAATAGGGATCAAACTGCAGGATGAGTCGCAATGACTTTGGTGTGATTTTTTAGGATGTAAGATCTAAAATGTTTTACTGCTTTGTATATCGCATAAGCTTGTTTGTCTATAACAGGGTAATTCATTTCGGCCCCTTGGATATTAGTGCTCATAAATGAGACAAGGGCATCATTGTTTTCATCATCCTTCTGAGTCAATATTGTAGTTAAATATTGGTCGGAGGCAAAATTATAGAGGAAAAAATATTTGCTAAAGTCGAGACTTCGCAACACTGGAGCTTGAGATATTGCAGTCTTAATATTGCTAAAAGAAATTTTTTGTTCGTCATCCCACTTAAATTCAACATCTTTGTGGATCACTTTTTGTAAGGGTTCAATAGTTTGAGCAAAATCGGGGGTGAACTTCCTCACAAAATTGATTTTCCCAAAGAAGGATTGCATAGCCTTTTTGTTATGGGGTAAGGGAAGTTGAGCTATTGCCTTAATTCGTTCTAGGTATATGCAAATTCCTGCTTGAGATATAATATGACCTAGAAATTTCCCTTCCTTGACACCAAAGATAGTTTTCTTAGGGTTTAAAGATATATCATATTTTCTACACCTTTCAAAAATCTGAGTTAGATGTTGCATGTGATCTTCTCTGTTCTTTGAATACACAGTTACGTCGTCCAAATAGACTACTACACACTTTTTTATCAATCCTCGAAAAGATATGTCCATGGCCCTCTGGAAGGTTTCCCCTGCATTAATTAACCCAAAGGGAATGCATTTATAAGAAAAGGTTCCCCACTTGGTTTGGAAGGTATTTTTCAATCGGTCTTCCTCTGAAACTAGAACCTGGTTGTAACCTGAAAACCTATCTAATAGGGAGAAAAATTCAAAACCACACACGGTCTACAAGAGTTGTTCCATTGGTGGGACTAGGTAGTTATCCTTTTTTTATGCTCTGTTGAGGTTTCTGAAATCCACACACATGTGGATTTCCCCAAACTTTTTCCTGACAGGAACTAAATTTGCTAACCAGGTAGAGTGTCTAACATGAAAGATAATTTTAGCATCTAGTAATTTCTTTAACTCCTGACATATGAGGGGTTCTAGGGATGGGTGGTACTTCTGGGGATTCTTTTGGAAGGTTTTTACACCGATTTTTAACGGGATTGTGTGCTGGATAATATGAGTGTCATAAGCTTTTAGATCTCGGTAGGGCCACGCAAAAACATCTTGATATTCTCTAAAAAGTTTGAGATAGGCTTCCCTTTCTTCTTTAGACATTGTATTGCCTAGATTTATATTCTTAGGGTTTTCTGGGGTTTCTAGATTTATAGTCTCATACATGGGATGCAAGCTCCCTATGAAGGATCAGATCCTGTCACTGAGAGGGGGGGGGGTGAATCAGTGACACAAAAATTATATCAATTTTTCATTTATTAATGCAAACAAAATTTTAACATGGTATTTTATCGTGGAACCCAATTGGGAAAACCACAAACTCTTTTCTATTAACTACAAAATTTGTTTTACATGTTACATAGAAGGAAGATGTTCTTCCTTTTCGATCAACACCAACTGGTAGGAGGATACAACCCCCTGTTTAGTCAGCTACAACTGACAAGGAAGCACCAACTCCCTCTACATGCACCAACCTACCCTTGCACCACCCAACCACCCTTGATTTTCTAAATATGGACAAGCTTCTGTATCGAGTCTTTTACTGCATCTCTCTCTGGTTCTCTGATTTAATATATTCTCTGATTCGGACTGTAGATACACACTTATTCTCAACACTCTTCCTTGATTATATATTCTTCAAACGGTGTGAGAGTGACACAACTATGTCCCTTTGTTTTGACCATCACACCTCTTCAATTAATTAATCTTAATTATTGTTTATTAATTTTACCGTGAAGGTTTGGTGAGAAGAATGAACAAGTCTGCTATAAGCATCAAGCCTTCTAGCATCTAGGTGAAGAAAATGATCAGTCACAAGATCCTCTTGAAACCAAACTTTAAGACCCTGAAAACATTTACAGTAGCATCATAATCAAACATCCATTATAATACAACTATAACATCTCACAAGGATCCTCCATTAATTAGCATTCATAGTAAGAAGAAATAAGAAAATGAAGAGAAGTTGACTTCCATTAATCGAAAATTCTCAAGTCCAATACATAACCAAAGCACACTCTATTGAGACAAAAATATTACAATCGGGAGCCTCAACTCAACCATTCGAACCCCCTCCCTCATTTGGAACATGCATTTATAATAAAAAGGAAATGCCACAGCTAGATGTGCGAGTTGGCCTTCCTCACATCGGATTCTCCAACAACATTTTTCAATTGAACACTTGTGCTAGCAGTTATAACCAAATTGCTATAAAAAAATGAAATGTGTTGGTAACCAATCCAACAATATTTAAATGACAGTTCCTCCCTTGATCTTCATTGATGCGCCTCCTTTTGCATGCCAAGCGTCCCGTAGATATGGTAAGTTGTTTTCATGCTGCCAACTACTATCTCAGCCATTCTCCACATCATCATCCACCTAAAAGAGTAATGAATTCAAACTCCTTGATTGTAGGTGCCAATAGGTAGCGCCATTCTGGTGTTTCTCTACGCAAATTTCATCTCTGCCAAAAATTTAGTAGTGAATTTAAGTAGCGCACTATGGAATACACAATGCCCAAGAGAGTAGGTAGCACCCAGAAAATTTATAGCGCCCAGGAAATTTACAGCGCCCAAGAGAGTTGGTAGCGCCCAGTGTAGAAAACGCAACGCCCAGGAACTTTGGCAGCGCACTGTAAAATTCGTAGCGCACTCCCCTCTACACATCCATGAATGAAAACGATGGAATGGGCGAGAAATTGTGAGCACCCTCATATATATCGTGGCTACATTTAGTTCTTCAACACCTGCACAATCATTTGGCACCGAACAGTTGGAATCTTGGCTTAATTTATGGCTTGACTTTGAGTTGAATGCGTAGCTAGTATGTAGGATGGTATGACATGTAAACATGACTCAAAATTAGCATATGTGATATAGATTAGGTTTAAGGGAACTTAGAAGTAAGACACTTAAGCGCACACACCCTTTTTTATTTTGTTTTATTTAATAAATATATATAATAAACATAATTCATAAACTACAAAATAGTTTAGAAAAACATTGTGTGTATATATATATATATAGATATATAGATATAATAAAAACATTATTTTTTATAATAAAAGTGTTTTTATGACAAACTTATCATAAATATTTGAAAAACTTCAATGGGGATTTCTAACCATTTATTTGCAGGTCAAGAGGATGAATCCAAAGGATTTCTGGGCAAAAGTAATCAACGGGAACTTGATGAATAATATGAAGGTTAAGGATATTGGCCAAAAGACTGAAGAAAACGATAAATCAAGTAGAGAGTGGCGGAAATACTCTCAAAAATACCATTGCATTTTGATTGCTAACATCGGGATCCAACCAAGATGGACACCTCCCTACAAGGCTCCAAGAACCTAGTAGTTATGGTCGCCTTTTTCTATTGGGCTATGGATTCAACAGTCAACCATTCCTCATAAATTCTCAAGGCATGCCTTTATTCACACAAATTGGATGTTATTTCTACAAACTGAAGGAAAAGAAATGCTCGGGTAGCGAGCTTATTTCCTACACTACTCTACTCTAACCATATTTGCAATGGGTTAGGTAAAAGTTGATTTCCATAATGACCATCCAAGAAATTTCAATATTAAAATAATCTCATCCATAACACCTATCAATAAATGATGTTTGAAATGTAACAGCAGTGATAAAAACTCATTCAGGAAACCATACCCACCAGGAAACATTTGCGAGCTGAGGAAATCTGAAAATTTTAAGTTGTCTGAAATGTATGATTCCATGAAGGTTTCCACTGGGTATTTGAAACTGAGATCATAAACATGTTGATCACAGGAAAACACCTGCTCAACCATGAAAACCTCTTTGCTGAAATACTGATGAATTTCTTGTTCTCTTGAGAGCAACTTGTGATCATAAAAAATGGAAATCTGCCTCTCTTCATAATCATGATCATAAGATGATGATAGAGAAGTGTTTAAATGACAAGGATTGTGATCATATAGGAACATTTAGTTGCCTATGCCATCATCGGTTACCACGTGCTCAACATGGTTTGTAAATTGATTATAAAATTCACATGCATACTTGTCTCTAGAATACTCTAGAAATGTTGAAGAGTTCGTATCTGAATCTGAAATAAGCTCATATGCTTTATGTTGTTCCAAATTAGTTTCACATTCATTACCTTCCTGCTCAAAATCTGATCCATACTGACATTCCGCTTGCTCATGCACATGGTTTTTATTAAGACAAGGTTTTTCATTTGTTGGTGATGGATAAGAGATTAGATTTATATGAAAATCCCTTTCAATGCCTCCATAGCATTTACAAGGATCAGGATCATAATCATCATATGCAGGAATAGTGCTAAGAGGTTCCAAACAAATCATAGAAAAATTATGTTCATCACCATCACTGGTATTTCCATCAAAAATAGGTTGTCCATAACAAACCTTTGACTCTTGACATTCAGAATGTCTTGTTTCAGGATGCTCTCTAATATCAAAGTATTTGTTACCAAAGTGTTTGTCAACAACAAGTTTCTCTTGGTCAATGTTTGAGATAGTGACTTCCTCGGATGGAAGGTTTTCAAAGATACATGCTTCAAGGACCAAATCATCCACTATCTTTTCTTTATAGGGATAGTAAATAAAATATGCCTCATGTTCAGAGTTGACATGATACTGACTTTGAATCCCACCACAAGCTCAGAGGTTCTCCTCCACTTCCTTAGCATCCATGAAAAAATGTGATAAAGATGTAGATTTTCTTTCCCTAAGATACAAAACAAGGTCAGAGTGTTGAGACACTATGTAATACACCATGGTAGCAGTCTCAGAAGGCTTAATCTCCAGGGGCAAGCTGCAATACAAGTTGTAAAACCTTCGATTAAAAGCAGACAGAACTTCATTTTTTCCCCTTCTCAAAGTAGTGAACTCATATAGGTACTAATCAAATGACTTGTTCTCACCCCAACACTTTAAAAATGATTTGCACAATTCGATGCAAGAACCAATGAAATAGGCTCCCAAACCCTTAAACCACACAGCAACATCTCCAAACAAGGATTTGGTGAACAACCTCATGGTAACATCATCATGAACTATCTCAAACTGATCAACAAAGTTCTCAAAGGCCTCCAAATGCCTCTCAGCTGTAGCATGATCTTCTCCAGAAAATCGAGGAAGATACTCAAAGAAATCAAGTGGATAAGGATGAAGGTGATATGGAAGCCTTAAAGGTTTAAACATCTTGTCTCTTATTCTAGTTTGAAAATAAGTGGGTTGAATATAAGGTTTACCAAGTTTTTGGCAAGGTTCAAAAGTAACATCATTAATGAGATTTGAGAAGGATGTGAATCGGTTCCAACCTCCTCAAGTTTACAGGGTTGATCAATTTCATGAGGTATTTCAATACATAGTTCATCCTTGTGAATAGGTTGAGGTGAAGGTATCAAATCAACATCTACAACATAGGAAAAAGGTAGGCCTTCCTCTTCCAAGGATGGATATATAATAGAAGATTGATGACCATCTGAATATACAAAACACAAGATGATCCTTTTAATACGTGAAGGAAAAAGTAAAAATGAGTTGATAAAAAGAAACAACAGCTCATGAAGAAGGCTCATAAACTGATACCTGGTCATCTTTCTATCAATGGGATCCTTCCCAGTGGAGTCTTTGATTGTGGAGTTTCCACGTAGATGATTACAGTCAATTTTCTATATCCCTCTCTTTTCTACCACCAAGAGCTAGATCTATGTCGTTCTTCCTAGGGAACTCTTCAATATGCTCAAATCCGTCCCTGGCAACGGCGCCATTTATGTTATCACTCCAAAAGTCATCCTAGACTGTAATCATGTGAGCTTGGTAACATCAAAAGATTTGTAACTGTAAATGATTTTTTTAACAAGTCAAATGGACAACACTGAAAATAATAAGGTTTTAACTCGGAAATCTAGGCTAGCATGCATAAGCAAATGAGGTATTGATTAACTTCAGTCAGTTGTTTAAGGATAAATATGAGTAGAGGGAAGACTTGGTGAGAATAATGAACAATTCCTCTATAAGCATCAGGCATTCTAGCATCTAGGTGAAGAAAAATATCAGTCACAAGATCCTCTTGAAACCAAACTTTAAGACCCTGAAAACATTTACAATAGCATCATAATCAAACATCCATTATAATATGGCTATAAAATATCACAAGGATCCTCCATTAATGAGGATTCAGAGTAAGAAGAAATAAGAAAATAAAGAGAAGTTGACTTCCATTAATCGAAAATTCTCAAGTCCAATACATAACCAGAGCACACTCTACTGAGTCAAAAATATTACAATCGGGAACCTCAGCTCAACCATTCGAACCCCCTCCCTCATTTGGAACATGCATTTATAATAAAACGAAAAGGCCACAGCTAGAGGTGCGAGTTAGCCTTCCTCACATCGAATTCTCCAACAAAAATTTTCAATTGAACACATGTGCTAGCAGTTATATTAACCAAACTGCTATAAAAAAGGAAATGTGTTGGTATCCAATCCAACAATATTTAAATGACAGTTCCTCCCTTGATCTTCATTGATGCACCTCCTTTTGCATGCCAAGTATCCTGTAGAGGTGGTAATTTGTTATCATGCTGCCAACTACTATCTCAGCCATTATCCACATCATCAGCCACCTAAAAGAGTAATGAATTTGAACTCCTTGATTCCAGGTGCCAATAGGTAGCGTCATTATGGTGTATCTCTGCGCAAAGTTCATCTCTGCCAAAAATTTGGTAGTGAATTTAGGTAGCGCAATGTGGAATACACAGCACCCGGGAGAGTAGGTAGTGCCCAGGAAATTTACAATGCCCAGGAGAGTAGGTAGCGCCCGGGAAATTTACAGCACCCAGGAGAGTTGGCAGTGCCCAGTGCATAAAACGGAGTGCCCAGGAACTTTGGCAGCGCACTATGAAATCCGTAGCGTGCTCCCCTATTCACATCCATGCATGAAAATGGTGGAACATGCGAGAAATTTGGAACACCCTCATATATATCATGGCTACATTTAGTTCTTCAACACCTGCACAATCATTTGGCATCGAACAGCTAGAATGTTGGCTTAATTTATGGCTTGACTTTGAGTTGAATGCACAGCTAGCATGTAGGATGGTATGATATGTAAACATTACTCGGAATTGGCATGTGTGATATAGATTAGGTTTAAGGGAATTTAGAAGTAAGACACTTAAGCGCACACACCCTTTTTTATTTTGTTTTATTTAATAAATATATATAATAAACATAACTCATAAACTGCAAAATAGTTTAGAAAAACATTGTATATATATATTTAATAAAAACATTATTTTTTATAATAAAAGTGTTTTTATGACAAACTTATCATAAATATTTGACAGACTTCAATAAGGATTTCTAACCATTTATTTGCAGGTCAAGAGGATGAAGCCAAAGGATTTCTAGGAAAAAGTAATCAAGGGGAACTTGATGAATAATCTAAAGGTTAAGGATATTGGCCAAAAGACTGAAGAAAATGATAAATCAAGTAGAGAGTGGCAGAAATACTCTCAAAAATACCAATGCATTTTGATTTCTAACACACTTAACACATATATGGTGTTTGAAGTTCTTGCAGCTGTACCGACCAATTTCCCCAAACCTTCTCTTCTTATCTCACACTTTTGTGAATCGAAAGTAACATTATGACCTTGGTCACACATTTGAATCACACTTAGAAGATTATGTTTCATATCTTCTACCAGTAGAACATTTTGTGCCTTTTTATTCTTGTTCCCAATTCGGACTATGCCTTCTCCAATGATTTTGGTTGAATTATCATTTCTGAAGGAGACTGATCCATTTATTTCCTTTTACAATGTAAGAAATTTGTCTCTAGCACCTGTCATGTGTTTTGAACACCCATTGTCAACATACCAACCGTGTTTCTTCTGCTTAGCTTGTAGAGCGACTGTGCATTCTTCATTGCTATACTGATCTTATTTTCTTATCCATGTTGTTTTCTGAGGTTCTTGTCTGTGATTGTTGTTATTCTGTTGAGGTTCTTTAGGAGGGACTGTCATTCTACAATTTTTGGCCACGTGTCCAAAATTGTTACATTTGTAACATTCCACTTCAGTGCTCAAAGATTCAAACATGTTGTACTTATTCTTTGTGTTTCACTAGGTCTTCTTGAGTAACCCCTTTGTGTATGATTCTCAAAGTTGTTAGTGTTCCTGTTGTTAGCTCTGCAATTCACAACTTTATGTCCAAAATTATTACATGCATAACATGAACCAAAAAAGATAGTTTGATACATGGGAGTTGAATATATTCTGAAAGAAGGTGCTCTTATGAATCCTTCTTCTTCTTGAGGCCGATCTGTCTATCGTTGATTCTGAAATCTAAGTCTTCTCAGTGGAGGAGTGTCCTTGTAATCTTCCTTGTACATCTTTATATCCCCTTTGATTGTTTTTGCATAGATTTTTGGATTTGTTTCTTGTTCTGTTGTTTTGGAGCTTGATCCCTTTTATGTCTGATTGTATCCAAGTCCAAGCTTGTCAAGATGAGATTTTTGACTGCTGATAATGTCATCCATAACTTTTGAGCTATTCTGCATATTTTTCTTTTGAATATCCTTTCTTAGTGTGACAATCTCTAATTCCAAGTTTCCAATGATCTTGTCCTTTTCTTCTAGTTGTTCTTTGAGTGCTTCTTAAATTCTTTTATCTTCTTCTATTTGAACCTTCAATCTTGTGATCATTTGTTCTAGTTCTCGAGTGTCTTTTTTCTTGTTTAGTTCTGCTTGTAGTTTCTTGTTTTTCTTCTTTTCTCTTCTAATAACTTCTATGGCACACATTAATTCTTCTCGATAGTCAACTTCTACCTCTTCAATTTCGTCTTTGACTTCTTCATATCCTTCTTCGTCTTCTTCATATTCTTCTTCGGAGTATTCTTTGTCAGAATCTTTTACTGCCATGAATAGAACTCTTCCTGTTTCACTGTCACCGATTTCATCTTCATCTGATGATGAGATGTCTTCTTTAATGCATAAGATTTTCTTGAAATATTTCTTTGTAGTTCTTTTGCCTTTATATGTGTGTTTGCCTTTTGAGTAACCTTCATCATTTCTCTTTTTCTTATGAGGACATTTGTTAGAAAAATGACCAATACCATCACAATCAAAACAAATTAAAGGAAGCTTACCTCTACACCTACCATTGGTTCCCCTGTTCAATCTTTTGATGAAGTTGGCCACTTCTTCATCATCTTCTGAGACATCGATGTTGTTGTTATATTATTCTTGTTCCTTTTTCTTTTGCTTTGATCTTTTGGATACTTTGAAGGCTACTTCTTTTACATCTTAATTTTCTTGTTTAGTTCTCATTTCATATGTTGTGAAGATTCCATTTAGTTCGTCCATGCTTATTGAGTTTAGATCTGATCTTTCTTCTAGTGTTGATATCTTAGGGTTGAATCTCATAGGAAGAGATATTAGTACATTTTTAACAATTACAGATTTTTTTATTTCTTCTCCCAATCCTATGATTGCATTCACTGTTTCGTCAACTCTTAAGAAGTAGGCTGCAATATTCTCATCTTCCTTCATTTTTAGTTGTTCAAACTGACCTCTGTAAGTTTGTAGTTTTGTTGCTTTGACTTTTGTATCTCCTTCATAAATATTTTGAAGCTTGTCCCAAATCTTTTTGGCGGATTTACAGTGTGCAACTTTGGTGAATACTATTTCACTGAGACCATTCAAAAGTGCATTTGTAGCTTTGGAATTATTCTAACCAAGTTTCACTGCTTTGTCATTTGTTGGTGGAACTGTTGGTACTGTGTATCCATCTACAATTGATTGCCCAATTTTAAACCCTTGTGCTTGTATATATGTCTTCATCCTTATGCTCCAAAAAGCATACTTTTGTCCATCAAAATGTGGTATTCTATTTTTATATGAGTTGGTACTCTCCATTATCTACCTTTCAGTGATTAAAATGATTTCTAAAGGAACCTGCTCGGATACCAATTGTTGGATTACTGAGAGGGGATTTGAATCAGTAATAGCGTAATTATAATTTTTTTTCTCCAAATAATCCAAGTGTTATATCAATGTAGAATTATTATCCAATAATGAGAAATAAGAAATGAACAATCACACACATACACAGTACACCAGTGTTTTACGTGGAAACCTAAATCGGGAGAAAACCACAAAATGCTTTATCTTATATGTTTTGAAGAATTACATTCATTAAAAGCACCAACTACCTTTGTTTTCCGGCTGCAACTGGAAGGAGGATCCAACCCCCTAGTTTCTTAGGATACAACCTGAGGGAATCTCCAACTCCCCAATTCTTTGGCTACAACCAGAAGGAGGCTACAACCCCCTATGTTCTCCGGCTACAACTAGAAGGTGGCTACAACCACATTTCCTTGCCCCGTCCAACCGCCCTGAAGTAGAAGTAGAATGATGGAACCACTGTCACACTATCATTGTGAGATATATCATTTTAAACATGTATCAATAAACCTAAACCATGCATCAACCTCAACCTGTAATCAACCTGTACCATAAATTAACAAGTGCATCAACCATGCACCAACCTGTACCAAACAATTTGTAATCAACCTGTACCATAAAAAATTGCAACCAAGTATGTACCAATCATTTTTCAAGTACTCATCAACTTTGACTCATCAATATGTACCAACATCATCAACTATACATCTCATGTATGTGTCAACTCATCAACTACTTGTCTCAACCATGTACCCAACTTGTACCTCAACCAAAATACCTCATCAATTTCATCATCCAAATATGATTTGTAACTCTGTAATAGACCTGGTGTATATGATCAGATACCTGTAAACCTTCCTTAACTTTAACAACAAGACACTAGCATTTTCATCAAACATTTTTTTAGTCTCACAAGACTAGTTTTGGATTAGTCAACAACTCTAACTTGAAATAAGCATAACTCTGTACCTGTAATGAATAAAGATCTAAAACTGATACACGATGTTATTCAGTGTGTTTTGTGTAATTCCTCTAGGTTTCACTACTTGGAACCTCTCATAAAATGTGTTATGGAAAAAATGGCACACCTTGCTGAATTTTGGCTTATTCTAGAGAGCGACCTTGTAGAGTGTGCCCCGCGCGTAATATTTGTTGAATTGATCTGAAACTGTTACAAAGAATACTATAGACTTTAATATAACCAACACATTTGGTCTTACTGAATTTGGATTTGTTATGAATAATTTATGACGTTTTTACCCGAAACACTTGTTTTTGACTAGTTTCAAGACTAGCCACAAACCCTATTTTCCACAGAGTGTAACTCCAAAAATAAAATGACCCACAAGATGATTTTTTTCCACAAATACTTGGATATGTTTCCTCAATGGCATAGAAATTTCATGGTCTAAATCATTCTATAAAAAATTTATTTTGAAAATGGTGAGATGACCTAAAAAAAACATACCTTAGAAAGCATCATCAAAAGAATTTATCCTTCCTTGAATTACGGCCTTCTTTTCTTCACTTTCCTCGGAAATTTGGCTTAGATATCCTTTGGTTACCTCAAACACCTATAGGTATTCAATATTCTAAAGTGTATCTAAAATGAGAGAGTGTTTCCTCTTATTTATACTCTCCAAGTAGCTTCCTCAAAAACATATTCTAGGTCACTTTGCCCACTTTCCTTATTTTAGGGTTAACCCAATTCTAATTTCTCCATTAAATTTATTATTGAAATAATTTATTTTGTATTCACTTTGAATTATAGTATACTCATCACTTCACTTTATTATTTACTTTTTAAAATATCTTAAACCACTTTGACTACTTTGACCGTTTGGGGCTTCTAGATGACATATGAGGGTCCTCCAACTTTGGAAGGCCATAACTCTCAAACCGTGAGGATTTATGTGACGTTCCACATACCACCAGAAATGAAATGACATGTACTATCCATATAGAATAATATTACCTGAAAATATATCAAATCTCATACCGTTATCCATAAAACAAACTTGGGTCCATTACCCAAACCTGGGTTCTCCAACTTCTCATGGCCATAACTCTCTAACCGTGAGGCATTATGTGACATTTCCACATACCACCGGAAATGGCATGAAAAGAACTATCCATATAGGATAGTTTCACGGACAAATTCATTGGCGTTCATCTCATTATTCCACAAATAAGCATGGGTTCTCTAACCATACTTCTAGGATAACTCAATCCGCAAAGCATCTTCCCCTGAGGGCTTTCACCATAAGGGGACCACTTTGGAGTTCATCCATTTCTACTTATTATCAACCATGACAAGACAATAACGAGTTATCTTTACATCAAACAATATTGGGTCCATTACCCAACTTTTGTACTACAGGGCTTTCTTCAAGTATTGACATCAATGACAACCAACCTTAATCAACATTTTTTGCACACAAATCTTTCTGACTTCCCAAAAACCCTAATACCTCTATTAGTTTATGAATGTTGTATAAGCACTCCATTCATACTTATGATGAGAAGTTGTCTCTTAAATTTCTAATGGTGTTGTGATTTTTCATATATCTCTTTTGCACACAAATCTTTCTTTCTTGACTTCCCAAAAACCCTAATACCTTTATTATTTTATGAATGTTGTATAAGCACTCCATTCATGCTTATGATGAGAAGTTGTCTCTTAAATTTTGTAAATTTATAATGGTGCTGTGATTTTTCATAACAAGATAATTTATAAGTTAATAAAGAAACATTTAAGAGGATATTGAACACATTATCTCTATGTCACTAGAAAACATATGGTCATGTAAAATTGAGGAAATATCCATAAAGAAAGTTGAATTGGCATCCTTTACATACATGATGTCGTTGATGACGTACCATGTTAAAAGTGTTAATTAAAAAAAAAACTACACCAAATATGGAATTTGATAGTCAACATAGCTTTTCCATATTTCAAACCATGCTAGTATTAATGTACAGTTTCCCATCATAATTGTCATCCTTTACCCACATGATGTTATTGACGACACACCATGTTGAAAGTGTTAATTAAAAAAATATATGGAATTTTATAGTAAACATAAATTTTCCACAATTCAAACCATAATAGTATTAATGTAAATTTTCCATTATTATCAAAGGAAAATACATGATATATACCTTCTTAAAAGGTATTTAAGTAGCCTTGTATTTTTTTTCCAAATCATAGTTATAAAACATCAAAAATGTTTGTAATCCATTTTGTTCTCCCTCCCAATGACTTTAGATATATTTTTTATCTTTGTTTTCCTATATAATTTCATAAAACTTTATGTTTCCAACATTTTTGAAAAATATTGAATTTAACTAAGGTTAAGTTAGATTTATATATGAATAATATGATTTTTAATGTATAAAATAAATGAAATTATTTTCCAGTTTATGAAATTCTTATGTGTGGAATAGTAACAACATTATCTCAGGGGTTGGTTCAAGTGGTTGAGTGTTTTGAACTTCATGTAGGTGGTTTCATGGTTATTTCCCCAAGTTGATTGCCTCTATTGGCATGTTTCACTCAATGACTCTATTGGTTCAGGTGCCATAATCCATATTGATGGGTTTGCATTAGGTACCATTAGTGAATGTGGGGAATTACTCGAAAGTTTCCCTATGAGGTATTCCTTGGAAACAAATTCAGCAGGATAGCTAGAGTGGTTGATTGCATCAAACTTCATGCAAGAAGACTCGGAGTTGATCCACTGCATTGTTTGTCTCTGTTGTGTGCATCACTCAGTGTCCCTACTATTAAAATTAAGATTAAAATCCTTTCCCACTATTATTAGTTATTAATTTCATTTTTCAATGTTTTTCAACAACTACTAGCTTCATCTACACCCTTAATGTTGTTGTCCCCACTTTTCCAATAACTACTTGCTTCATCTCCATCCTTCTTGTTGTCTCCACTTTTCCAATGACAACTTGCTTCATCCCATCCACATTGTTTTTGTCTCGAAGACATTGTCTCTATGTTACTAGGAAACATATGGTCATGTAAAATTAAGGAAATGTCCATAAAAAAGGAAATGTCCATAAAAAAAAGTTGAATTTTCATCTTTACACACATGATGTCGTTGACAACATACCATGTTAATTAAAAAATAACTACTAAAATATCAAATATGGAATTTGATAATCAACATAGTGTTTCCACAATTCAAACCATGTTAATATTAATGTACATTTTCCCATCATAATGGTCATCATTTACACACATGATGTCATTGACGACCCATCATGTTGAAAATGTTAATTTAAAAAAAACTACTAAAATATGGAATTTGATAGTAAACATAACTTTTTCACAATTCAAATCATGCTAGTATTAATGTACATTTTCCCATCATTATCAAATCCAAATACATGATATATACCTTCTTAAAAGGTATTTAAGTAGCCTTGTATTTTTTTCTTAAAAGGTATTTAAGTAGCCTTGTATTTTTTTCGACATCATAGTTATAAAACATCAACAATGTTTGTAATCCATTTTGTTCTCCCTCCAAATGACTTTAGATATTTCTCATCCTTCTTTTCCTATACAATTTTATCTTACTTTATTTTCCCAACCTTTTTTGAAAAAGATTGAATTTAATTAAAGTTAGCTTGATTTATATATAAATAATATGATATGTAATTTATAAATTAAATGAAATGATTTTCTAGTTTATGAAATTTTTATGTGTAGAATAGTGACAAAATTAGTTTAGGGGTTAGTTCAAGTGGTTGAGTGCTTTACACTTCATGTAGAAGGTTTCATGGTTATTTCTTCAATTCGGTTGTCTCTATTGGCGTGCTTCACTTAATGACCTTATCGGGTCGGGTGCCATAGTCAATATTGATGGGTTTTCACTAGATACCATTATTGAATGTGGGGAACTACTTGGAATTTTACCTATGAGGTGTTCCTTTGGAAAAAATCCAGTGGGCTAGCTAGAGTGGTTAATTGTGTCGAGATCCATGCAAGAAGTCTTGGGATTGATCCACTGCACTGCATATCTATATTATGTGCATCACTCAATGTCCCTACCATGTCAACCGCAATAATCAACATTGATGAGTTTGCACCGAGTACTATCCAGGAAACATGGGAAAGTGATTAGAGGTTTCCCCAAGAAGTTTTCTTTCGGAAAAAAATAGTGATAACATTATGTTTATCAAATATTTCACAATGATCATGGTCATATTTTGGTATATTTAGCCTAGTCTCCATTCTTGGAATTCCATAAAATGACCAAACCTAACTAAAAGTACTCAATTTTATACACAAATGATCTCAAGTTTATATATTCACATACATTTGAAGTAAGCACTCATATGATATCTACTTATATGATATTAAATTTTTAGATTAAATGAAGTTTGTTTTTTTACTAATTACTAAAATATTTCTATAATAGTTGTGTCTTTCTGAATATTGTATGATTAATGACGAGCATGCTCAATTTTTGGCTTATTTGGCTCTCTCTTTGCATTCCTAGAATTCCATAAAATGACTGAATTTAACTAAATGTTTTCATTTTTGTATATGAATAATCTCAACTTTATATATTTACATACATCTCAAGTAAACACTATGTTGTTATGAACATATATGATATTTAATTTAAATATTGAATGAATTTGACTTGCCAATTATTGAAGTATTTGAAGTTCAAATAGTGTCATCTATTTGTTGAATAGATATTTCATGATGGTCATGCTCTTGTTTTTGTTTATTTGTACTCACTCTCAATTATTTTCCACCACTTTTTCTTAAGATTAAAATCCTTTCCTGCTACTATTAGTTTCATTTGCTGATATTTTATAAAAACTAATAGCTTCATTTACACCCTTATTGYTGTTGTCTCCACTTTACCAATAACTACTTGCTCCATATTCATCCTTGTTGTTCTTTCCACTTGTCCAATGACTACTTGCTTCATCCCCATCCATATTGTTGTTTTCTCTACCTTAGCCTTTTGATTCATCTTCTCTTGTCTCCRCCTTCCCATTCCAATTCATCTTCTCTATTTTCTACACAATGAAATGATTTGATAAAGTGGAATGATAACAACACAGGAAAATTTGGTAATAATTGTTGGGGAATAGGGTGGAACACGACATGAAACAGAGAAAACAGTACTGCGGATAATTGAAGAAGAACAAAAAAACTTCAAAGGCAAAGTGTGGTGTTTAAAGATGTCATTACAACACTTAAGAAGAGTGCATTGTGATTAGAACATCGCAGTTCATGTTGCACATCTTGATCTGCATGATACATTGCACAATATCCATGATAGAAATGACCCAAGGGGTTTTTTTTTTATAGCCTCAAGATCTAATTGATTTCCATAGAATATGGAAGATCTTCTCCACATGTAACCGTTGATTGTTAGAGTTGACTTTGCTAAATCCACTCTATCAAGTCGACTCGACGAGACTTGACCAGACCTACTGTTCTTCCAACTTGTAGTCAATTTTTGGGCTAGTAGATCCACCTCCCAACTATCTTCGATTTCTGGTCGATTGTTTGACCGACAGGCACGTCAACTACTTGACCAACTAATGTAGTGTGTTGGTCGATTACATGCCTAATTGTATATATATGTATGTCGACCTCTCGACCAACTGAACCCATCATATGTGTGATGAATCATCAATGCTTAATGTTCCAACATCCCCCCATCAGCACACAACTCTAGATATTTAGGAGGTGAAATTACATCATTATGACACCCCCCCCCCCAATAATTGCATCTTCCTGGAGCCCAAGCATTATGTGAAGCTTGATAATTCTGGCTCCAACTAAAGGTTTGGTGAAGATATCAAAAACCTAATATTTTGTCTTGCAATATTCAAGTGAGACAACGTTCTCATGAACCATCTCAAATAGTGAGAATGAAGCTCAACATGCTTCATCTTACTATGTACAATGGGATTTTCAGCAACCTGTATAGCACTAAGGTTATCACAGTAAATTATAGTGGAGGTCTGAACATGAATTCCAAGCTCTCCCAAAAGTTAGTGAATCCATATTACTTCAGTACTTACTTGAACGACACCATGATATTTTTCTTTTGTATTCAACAAAGATACTACCTTTTGTTTCTTGGAAAGCCACACCAAAGTTCCAGTGCTATAATGAAACACATAGCGATAAGTGGAATTTTGGTCATCATCGTCGCCAACCCATTTGGAGTCGGTGTAGCTGACTATTGAGTCTGAACTTCGACTATACTTGATACCAAAATAAGTTTTACCTTTGAGATAACGAACAATTCTTTTGACTGCTTTCTAGTCGCTTTCTTTAGGGTCCTACATAAACCAGGAAACCACACTAGCACCAAAGGAAATGTCAGATCGACTATGAGTAAGATAAATAATATTTTCGACTAATTGTCGATAGAGTGTAGCATCAACTACAAGTTTTTGACTGGTTTTGGTAAGCTTTACTCCAAACTAAAAAGGAGTAGCACAAGGCTTGCAATCAACCATTTTAAAACCTGTCAACAGATCCATCACAAATTTAGACTGAGAAATGAAAAATCCATCACAAAGTGGTAATAATTGAAGACCCAAAAAATAATGTAGAGTACTAAGATCTGTCATATCAAAGAAGTCAGCAAGTTGTTTCTTCAATCTAAGTATGAGATCAATATTATTTATAGTAATGAGTAAATCATCCACATATACAAAAACAATCAGAGTTTCTCCATTGGTATGGAGGAAATACAAGTTATGATCAGATTCACACTGTTTGAAACCAAGTCGAAGAAAGAAATTGTTGATATTATCATACTAGGCTTAGGGGGGGTTGCTTCAAACCATAAAGTGACTTCTTGAGTCGAAAAAACAAATTAGAATCTGTTATAAAACCAGGTGGCTATTCCATCAAAATTTCTTCAGATTGGTATCCATGAAGAAAAGCACTCTTCACATCCATTTGATGGATTTTCCATCTGAAACGAGCAGTAAGGGAAAGAATCATTCGAACATAGTTTGTCTTTGCAATAGAGGCAAAGGTTTCAGTGCAGTCGATGCCTTCTTGTTGAGAGAATCCTTTCACATCTATGTTTTCTTTATGTCACTCAACAACAACTTCAAAGGTAAATTTGGTCCTACAGACCCATCGACACTTCACAATGTTCTTTCCTTGCATTCAGGAAACCAAGTCCCAAGTATGATTATTTAAAAAAGAATCAATTTATATCTTCATGGAATGCTCCCATTCAGGTCATCCTTCATCATCTGAGAAGGTAACAGGATCGAAAGTTTCAAGGACATGATTCATCAAGGAAATGTTGGAATGCTACTTTTGACTTCAAGTTTGTCATCCAGAGGAAACATGTCCAACATCAGCTCCATCAGCTTCAATTGTCTTAGCATCCCATAAGGGTATACAAGAAACAGTTAAACTACAATTCACTTCATCAAGTCAATCATAAGTCGGAGGATCTTTAGTTGGTGGACCATTCTAAACAGAAGACGATGGAATAGTCAACTTGAAGGTCAATGGTTCAGTCGAAACAGGAAGAAAGTTTAATTGTCCATTTGAGGGACTAAAGAATGGAATAGGAGAAAAAAATTTAGAGACAACATCAAGGGAATCATCATGTAGCAATCTAGAAGAGGCATTCAACAATTTAATGAAAGAAGACTTCGCATTAAACTGAACATTTATTCTGATAATGATTTGTTGTTTGATAGGATCAAACAATCCATATGCTTTCGACTGTCCAGAGTATCTCATCATGATGCAAGCACGGATATTTTCATCCAACTTCTTTCTGCAATCATAAAGAATGTGCGCCCAGCAAACACATCCAAACACACAAAGGTGGTCGAATGAAATCTCATTCCCATACCATCGTTCGAATGGAGCCATGGAAGGAATAGCTTGAGTCAATATGCGATTGAGTAGACAATTTTCACAATACATCGCTTCATCCCAGAAAAGAGGAGGTAGGTCTTTGTCCTGCAAAAGACATCTAGACATTTCGAATAACATCTGATTTTTACATTCTACAACACCATTCTATTATGGAGTGTGAGGAATCAATCGTTTCTAGTCAATACTAGATCAAAGTAGGTACTCTTCAAAAGGTCGATTTACATACTCACCATCATTGTTTGATCTCAAGCATTTGATGGGATAACCACGTTGCTTTTCAAAAAAGGCCTGAAACTCCTTGAACTTCTCAAAGAAAGGATTCTTATTTTTCATAAAGTACACCCATGTATAGCGATATAAATAATCAACGAAAGTCAAAATGTACCTTGCAACTGCCAATGAAGGTAGATTGATGCAATATACATCATTGTGAACTAGTTCAAATAGGTTATGTGCTCGCCATGATTTTCCAGAGTCGAATGGTGCCTGATGATGCTTCCCAAGTACACATCTTGTACAGACTTCTTCAAGGGGAAATGCCTTCAGCAAACCAACAACCATGTTCTGAGTTGCTAGTGCTTGCAGACTTAAAAAATTTAAATGTCTGAGTCACTCATGCAAAATTCAATTTCACTCGTCGATGTGAGAAATAAGTGCAGTCAGTTTGGGTTCAAGTCTAGTCGAGTCATGAAACTTGTACAAATTTTCCTTCGGGTTGAGAATCCCAACAACGACAATCAACTTACCTTTCTTCAAATCATGAACATGGAACCAATCCGGCCAAAATTCCACAATATTTCATGTATGTGTAAACTGATCAACAGACAACAAATATGCATTGAGATTTGGCACATGATAGACGTCAAAAATCTTCCCATGTCGACAAGAAACATCACCATGTTATGAGGAAAATATCGCAAGGCTTGGATATGGCTCAATTTATAGCCTTCAAATGGAACTGAAGGGACAATTCAGAGAGTTTTGAGTATGTGTAAGGTCATGCATCATGGATCTCATGACATGGCATGGAAATCTGACATAATTTTTAATTTTTATCACCAAACTCGATGTACGCGGGCTTTAGTGGAGCAACCTATGTATACACTTGTTGTATAACTGATAGGGCGCATATATGTGGAAAAATATGTTTTTTTGCCTTTGGAAGGCACAAAAAGGAACTTCAAGTATGCATAGGGAAATGGAAAGGCCATCCAAGCAAGTTGTATGGAGTGAGGAAAAATTTGTTGTAACATACCCTGACCAGCAACAGCCAAAGAAAAATCATCAGCAACATAGATTTTACTCTCCTCGGATTTATTCAGTATTTTGAACAAAGTGGCATCCTTAACCATGTGGTGAGTGCACCCAGAGTCGACTACCCATTCATTTTGTAGAGAATGAGACAACAAGTCCTGAGAAGTCTCAACTTGGAAAGTGAAATTATCAATGGGTTGATCTACAATGGGCATGTCTCTTTCAAGGCGTTTAATCTTCTCCTCTAAATCATCTTGCTTCTTGTAGCATGTTTTCTCCACATGTCCAGTCTTTCCAAAGTACTAACATGTCTTCTTATTGGTGCATCTACTTGTCTCTAAGATTTATGGTCATGGTATGTAGGCTTCTATGTAGAGGCATCAAACTTTGCTTTATCCCTAGGATCCATATTACCCTTTCCCTTGAGAAAGTGGGCCTAGTGTTTACAACCAATATTACCTTCTCCAATAAATCTATGTTGATCAGTAATCAAAATACCACAGAAATATTCAAAGGTGTAATATTTACCATCTTCCTTATGTGCTTTCTCGTTGGTGTGGAAATTCGACACGGACACATCAAATGGTCTTCTCAAGCTATTTAGGACCAGATCGATGATTTTTTCATCCTTCTTCAAGTATTTATTTCCACATTCACCCAATTTCAATTAGTCCTCCATTCCTTGACACATGTCAAATAGTCCTCCATTCTCTCAAAGGAATGAGGATCAAGAGAGATCAACTCTTTCTTCAATTGCATGATGTGTCTCTTGTCGACTCGATCAAACAATGACTTCATTTTATTCCATACTTAATGAGGGAAGTTGGTTCCATTGAGGTGAAATCAAATCTCCCGTGAGATGTAGGTCGTGATGACCCCTACATCCTCATCATTTTTTCCATCAACAACAAATTTTTCCTGGTCATATGTTGGATCTAAAATTGCAACCTTTGTACACTACCACAATCCTTTTCTCTTCAGTATGGTTTCCATATCTGGTGCCCAGACTACATAATTTGATCTATTCAGAACAATGGTATCAATCTTCGAAGCCATCTTCAATATCTAGACAGACTGGTATTTTTGATGAGTTCCAATCAACAAACCACTGGCCTAGAGTTAATCACACAATAGATCTAACTCAACAAGATTTGTAGATAATAGGTCGAGGTATTAAAACATCATATCTAATATCATGTTGGGGAATAGGGTGGAACACAAAATGAAACAGAGACCACAGTACTACAGATAATTGAAGAGGAAAAAAAACATTTCGAATAAAAAGGGTTGTGTCTAAAGACACTATTACAACACTTAAGCAGAGCGCGTTGTGATCAAAACATCAGAATGCATGTTGCACATATTGATCTGCATGATCTATTGCACAATATCCATGATAGAAATAACCCAAGGGGTATTCTTTTTATATCCTTAAGATCTAACTAATTTCCATAGAATCTGGAATATCTTGTTCGCATGTAACCATTGGTTGTTAGAGTTGACTCTACTAAATCCTCTTTGTCAAGTCGGCTCGACAGGACTTGACCTGACTGAATATTTGTCCAACTCATAGTTGATTTTTGGGTTGGTTGATCCATCACCCGACTATCTTCGACTACCAGTCAATTGTCCAATCAACAGACACGTCAACTACTTGACCTACCAATGTAGTGTGTTGGTTCATTACCTAATTGTCTGTATCCAGATGTAGGTCAACCTCTCAACCGATTGAACCCAGGAGATGTGTGATGAATCATCAATGCTTTATGTTACAATAATAATATAAAACAATGTAATACATAACATGAATTGAAAATTAAGTATCTGTAACCGTCTTCAATGGAAGATTATTGGATTTTGATTGGAATGAAAACGTTTAAATATCCACTACAAATTTTTATCAAAGAACTTTAAATTTTGTCCAAAATTCTAGCATTTACACTAAAACAAGTTATTGCAAATGGAACTAGCATAAGTTATGATATTGCAATGGAGATACCAAACAATATTGATCTCATTGTCAACTAGAAACTAACTAAATGTTTCATGGAATCAAGATTAGTATGTGAGTAACATACAATTTAGCTAAATTGTGTTCGCAATTTCCATCAATGTGGGAAATCCTGACTAGCCATTATTTTACCTTAAATCGAAGTTGACATCAGAAATCATGGTCCATTGATAGAAAAACCATATATCTAGTGGAGGTGGATTGTCATGTAATTGTTTGACATTATGGATTTTTAGACCAGAGATCATTTTCTGATGCTTGCGATACCATGTATGTAGTGGAAACAAATGTCTCATTTAACGTACAATTTGTAAGACATTCTAGAGTAAATGATGTCATGTGTGTAATGAGCTAACTATGTAACATGCATCAAGTTTTCATTATGTCTAAAATGTTATAATAAAATTTTCCTTGACATGACATCTTCATCACGAGGAGTAAGCGATAAGATCATCACTTTCTTGGGTTTGCTAACATCTTCAATTCTTAGCCATTTGTTTGTCAATTTCATATCTAATGGGAATATTAACCCTTGCAATAAAAATTAAAAATAAATTTTAGATGAAATTCTATCTCAATTGCACAAGAAGTTTTGGTTTTTTTCATACATAGGTATATGTAAAACTTGCACTAGAATAGAATGAAAGAACAAAATACAAACTTTAGATTATGGAACTAGACAACATAGTTAACTATGATTTACCATTTGGATCATACTTGAAATCTTGGCATTTATTTCCTTTTCCTAAAAATTCAAAATTGGAGAATTAATATATATGTTTTTTTTGAAATGTCATATTTACTAAATAGGAAAATATATTGAATACATGAATATTAAACACTTCATACGTGTCTTCTTCTTGGTAACAATGTAATGTTATCAGAAGTGAATAATGATAACCACAATTTCTATGATTTCACTTGATAATCCCATCCTTTGTTTGGTATTTAAATAGTAACCCCACCAATTTTTAACAATACATTTGTCCACAATATGTGTGCATCTACAAGAACATGGATAAAGAGAAAAAATTGTGTTCGTTCTATATATGGCTGAATATTTTTTTAAATAAAACCAATTGCCACTCCTTAAAACCTCTATCTATGTTTTCCATATTCAAAACAACTAAATCCATTGGTTTTGATTTTTTGAGAAGTGTTATGAATCTAGAGAGAGCATGTGATAATATGATATGACTTGCATAATTAATGATCTCCATAAATACTATGCATTGAATTTCCACCACTCATAAGAGATCTCAAGATTTGGTGTGAATGATTCTAATTTTTTACCTCTTCTCTCTCGATGATTATGGAGAGAACACGTTTGAATTTCCACCACTCATAAGAGATCTCAAGATTTGGTGTGAATGATTCTAATTTTTTACCTCTTCTCTCTCGATGATTATGGAGAGAACACGTTGTTTTAAAGTAATAGGATAAATAATGTAATGCTCTTTCACCTCTAATGAATCTAGTGGATTATCTTTAAGTGAATTGTCTTTATTAAAAAAGTTCAACAAAATTATCAAAACTTTTTAAATTTTATGTTATTATAACAGATTTTCATTTACAAACATTTAAATATGCAAGATCAATCTTCTCTTCACTTGTTTGGTGAAGCTTTGTAATCAGTGAATTGTCTTTATTAAAAAAGTTCAACAAAATTATCAAAACTTTTTAAATTTTATGTTATTATAACAGATTTTCATTTACAAACATTTAAATATGCAAGATCAATCTTCTCTTCACTTGTTTGGTGAAGCTTTGTAATCCCAAATGAAACTTTGACTCAGTTGGGAGTGATATCTTTACATTTTCCTAACAATGCACCCATTTCATGAAATATGATATTTGCTTCAATTTTTTCCCAAATAGAATACCTTATTAAAAAAATTTCCCAAATAGAATACCTTATTAAAAGGACTTATCTCTTATTGTGTAATGCCTATGCAGACTTGCATCCCATAATTAGTGAATACTATCTATTTTTTCATCTTCTTTGGATTTGTGTTGTGTTGTTTGTGGTTTATACATATTTGTAGTGTTAATAAATGTCTAAGCACATTAGGCTAGAGGGTGGGAGGGGGGGCATTAATAGGAAAATATATAATATATTTTCCTATTAATGCCCTATATTTTCCTATTAATGCCCCCCCTCCACTGAAATAGATTTCGTGGAAAACCAACTATGTCCGATCTTGGTTGGCCTTTCACCCCTAGCCACAAGTCATCCCCATATTTTGCCAACTTCTACATGCATGACAAGGTGCCAACTGTGACTGAAAAGGAGATATAATATCATAGAGAAAGACAGTATTATAATTTCTCTCATTATTCCCCCCCCTCCCACCCTCTATATAGAGGGTGGGAGGGGGTAGAGGGTGGGAGGGGGGGGCATAATGAGAGAAATTATATTATAATTTCTCTCATTAGAGGGTGGGAGGGGGGGGCATAATGAGAGAAATTATATTATAATTTCTCTCATTATGCCTTATAATTTCTCTCATTATGCCCCCCCCCCCC
>ML777429.1:318625-430304 GCA_009831015.1 Picea engelmannii | reverse complement strand
CTTTTGATTATGTTAAGCATGATAAATTTGTATGTAAAAATGGAAGAAAAAATCCATGTACATATTGTGGTTTATATAACCATCATGTTTCAAAATGTTGGAAAAGATTGACCGCTTTCAGGAAACTTTACAAGCAAAGACAATGTGAAAAGAGGATGCAAAATATTTGTAGTCATTGCGATAAGTGGGGTCATCTCATTGACCAATGTTGGACATTGCATCCAACCACTCATCCACAGCACAAGAAGCAGATGGATAAAGAGATTGGCAAGAATGGAAGAGGAGATTCCATCATTGATGTGAGTCAAGATGATTCACAAGAGGACGATTTTCAGCAGAAAAAGTCATCGTTGAGTTGGCTTGGTAAGAAATGGTTGGATTTCTTGAGCAAGTAAGGCTTGCATTTTTCTGTTGTAAATGCACTTTTCAGCATTATGTGTGCATTTATGTTGAGAGTATGATAAGTTGCAGCAGTTTATCACAACTTGTATGATGCAAGTTGCATGTGAATGCAATTCGTTTGAAGGCATTTTTGTTGTTGCACAACTTCGCCAAGAGGATGTAAAATATGGGTATCATGTTCACTTGTTACAGCCATATATCTTTTTCATATTCAGCTCTTATGTACCCACATGTTTCGGGTTTATGTACTTATGTTTGTACTGGAAGGAGAGTTGAAGAGTCATGCACATGCATTTGTTTTTGTGTATGTGTAAACAGTGAACTTGGTGATAGTTCATCATGAATGATTCATGATTGTGCATCATGAATGTCGACTTGTCATATTGGGAAGGTCGAGATGTTTCAAATGAGTTTCGACTTGTGTCGATGTTGTCTTGACGACTATGTTGTGTCAATCATGTTTTTCAACTTGTGTTTAGTCGATGGTGTTTGTTGGCTTGTAAGTTGATTTTGAGTACACCAAGATGCAGGAAAATGCGATGTACTTTGATGAAGTACAAGATGCAACCATTTGCTTGAAAATAAAAAAGACTTTCTTGGCATCATTTTCAGTCTTGTACAAATTTGTTTTCAAGATTGATGGTTTTCTTGGCTTGTGACAAGATGTCGCAGGAAAGTTTTTGCAGCCATTGGAGAGCGGATTGTGTTGACCCCAAAGAGTTCACAAGAGTAACTTGATTCTCAGTGGGAAGGTTGGCAGTATTCCAAGCACAAAGAGAACAATGGGTCAGCAGCAGCCAGAGAATAGTGGTTGAAGGACATAGCCAGTTGCAGTGCAAGGCATGTCAAAGTATCCAAGTGATTGTCAAAAAGGCTTTTCAAGTAGAATCAGTTGATAGAAATTGAAAGAAGAGGAGTATTGAATCTCAGACATATAATCATAAGCTTTTGTGGGTCCAAAAACCTTTCAGTGGGAAGGCGTGATCAAAATCTGGACAAGGAGTCAAAATTTCGCTCAAAAATCAAATTTCTTGGAATTGCCTCAAAACAAACGAGTGTGTATCCCTCGTCGTCACAAACCCAACGCAACTAGTTTGTGTTCAAACAGATGTCAGATGAGAGAGATATTGCGATCTGTTCGAATCGCCAAACAGGTAAAAAAAATGAGTGTTGACTATGCAGTCTGTATAGTCCGTACGGATGCTGACATGGCAGAGGTCGTACGCTGACATGGCATGTCCATACATTGAGTTGGTATATGCTGACATGGCAGTTTTGGATTGGTAGATGTGGATGAGTAATGTTGCGACACGTGGAATTTATTGGACAAATGGTGTGGTGCCACGTGACCCAGTCATGCGCTGCCACGTGGCACCGTTGTAATTGGTTGTTTGTTTAAAATATTATGGAGTCTGTGGGGTTTGAACCTCGGACCTCCTCCCACCGTGCATCGTTTTAATAAAGTCCGACCAACCAACACGCCACACTATATCACTTGTTATGTATATGGTTTAAACAATATTTAAGTTTGACTTATTGTATGGTTGGTGCGGGGGTTGGGTTGGGGCTTAGCCCCAGCCCCCGATTTTATGCTTTCACATGTGACCATACACAAAGGCGCGCGCATTTTAAACAAATTGCAAATCCCCGGTCGCATACACTTTATACATATGACCTTAACCTTGGCGCGCGCGGATTTTTTTTGGTTTGTGTTCAAACGATTGAGTTATGCACCCACCACTTGTTATTTGTTTATTCGCCATTGTAAATAGAGCCCTTTTTATATGAGTGTGTGGTCACGTGGTGACCCTTGTGACCGTGGTCTTGGCAGTTAGGGGTTGGGCACGCCCTAACCGTCCTACAGTTTGCACAGTTATGCAGTTGCGCTCGGCGCTGGGTTTAAGCACGTAAAAACGCGCGTGAGCTAGCTTGGCCACATAGAGGTGCGTTTTGGCGAACCAGAGATAGCAAGCTTGAAGAAAGAGAATGGCAGGAGGCCTATCTTATTCATGTTTTGGCCAAATGAGGTGTCGTAAAAGCCCAACTAGGGGTTTTTGGATGTTTTGAATCCATTGGCACTATTTTCACATCCATTTGAAGACTTATTTTGTAGGTTTTTAACCATTGAAGTTTCAGGAAGCTCCAGGGAGCTTGAAGCCCTCATTGTTTGAGGTCTTGCTCAGATGAGCCTATGTTTGTTTTCTGTGATTGAATAATCTTTTTTGACTAATTATTATGATCTGAACACTTTGGGATAGGTTTCAGATCCATTTGAGAACTTTTACAGTTGTTTTTTCCACAAAGAAGCTCAAGGAAGCTTAAGGCCACATGTAGAAGAGGTCATGCCCAGATGAACCATGATCTGTTTTTAGAGTTTTATTAGTCATTTTTGTTGTTTTTATGTATTCTGATCCCAATGGTACAGTCAGTATTTCCATCGGAGTTGAGCAATAGCTTGTAAAAGAATCTTTGACAAATTAATCCCAGAGAGCCAAGTCCATTGAAGGAGGCTCAAGGAGATGTAGCTCAAAGAGGGGTGAACTCCTTTATCATCTTGTTGTTGTTGTTGTGAGTTTGATGGTTTATTTGTTGCAATTTATGTTGTTGTGTATTTATTTAAAGTACATATCTAACCATTTAAAAGAACATTTCCTCACACATGAACATTTAAAAGAAGAAGCACAAACTTGGCACATAATTTATCTTGCATATTTTAACACATGGAGAAAGGTCCTGTAAAGTTTATTTTAATGAAGTAGAGGGTGCTTGCATAGCATAAAAAGTCAACCCACTATTTTTCAGATCAAAAAGCACGAGAAAAAATATAAGCATGTCATTGAGAGAATTGAACCCTAGTGGGGTGATAATAATGTCTTACTTTCATGGACTTGGTTAAGCACTCATTGACCTTGTGACCACACAATATAGCACTAAGTGAAAATCCCTCACAAGGAACTAAAATTAATGGAACAAGGAATATGTTTCCACTTTCACCTAGGAGAAAAATTATGTCTCCAGTGAGGAATAGTATCCAACACAAGGGAGGATTCCTTAGTAGCCTCCAAGTATCCCTAGGCAAGAAACACTCAGGAAAGACACACTCAAGTCTAGGGTTCGTCAGGGTGACTACTCAAACTACCACCAATGAAATAGGATAGACAAAGTATTTCTATGTTTGAAGTAATGAGGATCTAGGTCAATTTAAGAGGTTTTCCAAGTCAAATATAGTCTCAAGAGGATCCCCAAACACTAAAAATGAAGAAAAAGTCTAGGGCTATTATAAAAATATGAAAAAAAGTATAAAATTACAGTAGTAAAGAAGTTATTACAATGAGAAATAAGATAACCTTTTGACATGCAATAATTCAATGAATAAAGAGGGCTAAACAATGAGCTAAATTAGGGTTTCAATTATCAACAAAATTAGAAAGTTAAGGAGCAATAAACAATCCTAAAACCCTAGATGTTTTTCCCTAGAAGGTTTTTATAACACTTTAGAAATATAAATTAGGGTTTTAACACTGTATATTAGGTCAAAAATATGCCAAAATTTCTTAGTCTTTTATGGTTGAAAATGGTAATTTGTTGTAATAAGACCCTAATCTAACCCTAAAATAATAAAATTATAGTATAAATAAGAAAATAATGATTGACTATTGGGAGAAATACTAGTGCATATTATTTTGGGGGGGCATGTGGATTCAATTAAGGATCCCTTTGGGGAAAAATGATTGGATTTTTAGGGTGATACCTAGAGTTTGTGCAGTACTAACCCTAGGAGATCCTCCTAAAATATTAATAGATAAATCAAGGGAAGGTTCTTCACTAGAAACCTTCCAATAGCTTTGATAAGAAGGGTTTGTTCAAGAATGAACCAAGAGAATTCTTAACCAATACTAAATAAACAACATTACACTTAAATGCATTTCTAAACATAAACACAAGATGAAAAGAGACCACTGACTCAATAAATATTTCATCTATCAAAACCCTAACAATGATCATCCAAGTAGTAGAATAGCATCCACAAGCATATCTCCTCCAATAATTAGCTCTAAGTAATCCTCCACAACATTCCTCATAAGATAGAAAGTATTATTTTCATTAATTTCAAAGATAAGGGGAGACTATAGATGCCCAAGATAAATATTGCAAGATGGAGATTGTTGGAAATATTGTTTTTGGATTTTTTTTGCTCAGTTTGGATACCCTATATTTGAAGGTATTTTTACTCTGAAGAAATAGCTCAAATGGGATCATAGGATATATGGTTGAAAACATTTTTTTGATACATTTCCAACGTTATATGGCACTCCCACTAACTCCTTATAAATGAGGAGATATGAAATATTATCTCAGATTGGCCCAGCTAGAAAGTATAGTTCGACCCAGCCAGTTTTACAAGTCATCCCCATAAGTGAATGCATAAACACTATAAATGTAGAATAGATGTGAATTTTGAAGTATATCTAAGCAAGAAGAGAAATTACAAGTGCACAAAAGAGATCTCAGGTGCACAAGAGGAGCTCGAGAGTATTCTTTGGGTCTAAATGTGCACAAGAGGAGTTTTCTTGGAGTTTTAAGGGTGTGCTAAGAAGGAATAAGGTCCATGATGTTGCAAAGTATGTTGTTTTGAGGTTATGATGCTAGAATCTAGAATTATATTCTAGGAACGATGCTATGAGTTTCACTAGGGCATGAAGGATAAATCCGAATAGGGTTTAAAGTTATGTTTGGGGTATGAAGCAAGGAGAGGTGTTGGAGCATGAAAGTTAAGGGTATAATGATGTTGTGAAATGCATGAAGTATGAAGCATGCAATTGAATTCAGAAGTAGTATGTGTATGAAGATATTATATTTCAACCTATACAAGTCTTACTAAGTTGGTTCTCAGCTGAAGAGATTGGTGTCTCTAGTAGGTTGGCGCCTACACAATATATTACTAAGTTGGTGTTCAGCTAAAGAGATTGGTGTCTTTAGTAGGTTGGTGCCTACAAAATATTTTATTGAGTTGGTGCTCAGCTGAAGATATTGATGTCTCTAGTAGGTTGGTTCCTACAATATTTTATAAAGATAAGTTTTTGTGGTTTTCTCCCACGAGGATTTCCAAATTAAACTCTATATACTATGATTTGAGTTTACATTCATTTATCATCTTAAAGTTAAAAAATTATTTATGAATGATCATTTAAATTAAAAATTATATTATATAGATTAACCTCCCCCCGTCTTAGTATAAGCATAAGTTCAGCAATTGGTATCAAAGTAGGTTTCTTTGGAACATATGGCTAGTCAAGGATAATTTATCTTGATGGACATGGATACAAAATCTATTGATGCGAAGATAATTAGAAAGAAAAATCAAATTAAGAAGAAGAATACATTGATGGGGAAATGAATCTTGAAGCAGAACTCGTTAGCGCCTTAGAAGAAATAGACGGACCTAGGAGAAAGAATAAAAAGCAGAAAGAGAAATTGCATAAATATGAAAATAAAGATCATGATCTTGATGAAACAAAAAAACCAGTTATCATCCTGAAGACTCAACTAGAAGAGGAAAAAAGGATATGTAATGTTCCCAACCAAATCTGATGTAAATATCAGATTAATGTGGTTGAGAAATTTTGTCAAACACTTGGTATACAAGCACTCAACTCTCTTCAAATTAGTTCAATACTTGTTGTCCCACTTATCTCAAGTTTAAGGGTTCAATATTATGTCAAACATGTCATATGCAACACCTAATCCCTCCCTAATGAGTGGTTGTTCTGAATTTATGCTTATTGTTATGTTTATTTGCAGTTTGTTGGTTGAAGTGTTTTGTCAAACACTTTGTACACATATGGTTGTAGCTTTCATCATTGGTTTTGTTTCTTATGTATGATGGTTGTTGGGCATGAAATTACATGTAAATTACACAATAAATTCATTGGAAACAATACAAAGAAAATCCAATACACAATGAAGCCAAAATAACTGTGATCTAATTTTATTATTTAATTTGCTAACCTCAATAGATGGGTGAACAGATGTTATGTAAATCTGATACAAATTATATGGCTGATGTAGAAGGCTTCAAAAACTAAAAATATGCAAAAAACCAACTCTAAAAACCCTCCAATGGGTACTCACAATATATCTCCTCCAAGAATGTAATCTACCACATGATAACTAAGCTACCAAGTGCCAATAAATCACCATACTCTAATAATTTCTCCCATCCACTAATCAATCTATTGTTTGAAGGAATGACACTCATACCCTTCTCCAAAATTCATCAAAGGTGATTACAGTTCAGCCCCAAGAGATAAATTCTCAACCCAACTCCAAAAATGAAGATCTTGACCTCTGAATATGGTCCTTAAAGCAATAATTCTCCCAGCTATGAAGATAAATAAATATGGAGAATGAAAACCCCAATAATTCCAAGAATACATAACCCCGCGGATGGAAAATGTTACTAGTACAATATCTCTACCAGATCCAACTCTCTGAATCCAAATCGAATTGTTTTCTCCTTCACAATGTGCCCTCTCTACAGAAAACCTCCAAATATGCACCTTGACTCTTCTTTCACTATAAAAACCAAACATGTGGCTAAATAGAATGATGAGGGAGGAATATTTCACCTCCTTGAACAATATTGGATCAGGAATAGGAGAATATTTCACTCTCTTATTGATCTCTAGGGTTTATTTAGTCAAAGCCCTCAAAACCCTCAAGTAACTTGAGCTCTCTAGCCAAGAGGCTAGACACCAAAATATCAATCAACATCATGAGAGAATAGAGGCCCCTATCTCTCTTTTATCCCCCCTGTTCATATTTTCTCTCCAAGTGACTTTTACTTTATTTTTAATATAACTTAATTAAATCACTTTATAAATTAATTAACCTTTTTTCCTCTAAAACGTGATTTTTTGGTTCTTATGGCTTCTCCGGCCACTAAAAGTCACTTCTCATCATCATATCCTGTATTACTCTTCCTCCCTATTCCAATGAGATATTACACTAAGATTTTTCTCCAAGTATTACGCCCAAAATGACCTCCTTAGTGAATTTAATTAAAATATGCTCCATAATAACTCAAAATTACAGAAATAGTCGGAATGCAATGAAACCAAAGACAAGTTGTTTGGAATGGATCTTGATGAGTAAATATGATGAAAGATGTAATGAGGGCCTAATAAACCCTTCAATATATTATGAAATTACTATTACCCCCATCTGGCTACTCTGGAAGGCATCCCACTATGTAACATAGTAACATCCAAAAATGAGGACATTACAGTCCTCCCTGCTAGAATATTGCTTGTCTTCAAGCAATAACTGAATCAAATTGTTTATGGTACCAGGGTAACATATCCACCTTTGTGACATGTAGTATGCTCCCCTCAATAAATTTCCCCTCCAAGTTCTCACCACATATGACACCCAAATTCTCTTGATGATCAAAATGATCATGTGCAATAGATCCTCAGTCAACTCCTCAAGAAACCGCTCCACTCTGATCTCAACTTCATCAGACTCTGGAATACCAAGCACTCTAATACATGGATCCCATTGTAAATGTGTTGAACTTGCATAGAATAGATCTAGATAAACAATAATACACACATTTACAGAGATAATTGGAGAAAGAAGAAGAAGCAGAGAAAGAATGAAAGAATTCTCATTAACCGTTGTGAATAATGAATAATTTACACATGAATACTCTTTATAACTCAGTGAGTGCACACTGGAGGAGAACTAATGCACCATAGTGGTGGTCTAGAGTGATATGGACACACACCAACATTTACGGGAGTGAACTACCACCTAGTCTAGTCTCTCAGGCAGTTACAGGAGTGAACTGCCACCTAGTTGAGTTAACTAGTCAAATAGTATTCATTTAACTGACTAAATAGAGAGTAGTGAGGAGTTAACTCAGGGAATCAAGGGTAATGCACCAGTTTGGTGATGATACCAAGTCAAGGTCTAATTATCATGGTGATGATCCCAATGTTGCATGGTGACAAAACCAATGCAGCATCTAAACTCAACTCAACTAGTCAAACTAAAGTGTCAACTGAAAGAGAATATTCTCTAGGTGGAATATTCTCCCCTAAAATATAGGATACTGGATAATGACTAATTATGACTAATAAACAAGGAAAAACCTTAGGAAAAATAAATCCTATGTGCGTGTGAAGTAACTCCAACACCCATATCAAGATGCAAACTGTAATTCCATGTGAAGTATAATCATGTAAGATATCAATACCATGAGTCTCCTGAAGATAATAGTCGGCCTCCACTAGAAATGAGTCTTACCTCCATGACCATACCAAGCCCCACATGACCTCCTCTGACTAAACGTGTTGTCTCCACGGTGAGGTGCTACAAAACCTCAGCAAATCACCAACAATTGATATGCTCCCCTCAAAACTAAAGCTCAATGGAAAATCAAAATGATTTTCCCCTACAGGGATCTACTCACCAAAATCATTCAATGAAATGAACATCCTTGTAATCCCAGGTTCCCGTGCTAATCTCTAAAAGGTACCATCAATTTGACGTCACACCACTCTGATCATGATTTTCTGCCCAACGTTCACATATTGGATACTCATGCTAAAATACTTGTAAGGATTGGGCCTACTATCAAGAAGCCTAACCTGTAAAGGTATCCCTCTGGAATCAAAGTCTGCAAATCCACCATATATAATAAATCCAAACAAGCCCTCTCAAAATAATCTAAGAGTGAAGTATGTTGTTCGTTAGCGCAACCCAGACCATCATAAGATGAAGCAAACTACTGAACAAATAGATTCTCGTATCCCATATCAAATTGGAAGTTCACCACTTCCAATCCCCACTAACTGATGTTGTGCCATACTGATAATTGTCAGAAGCCCTCTAGGCCAATCTATTGTCTCCCCATCCTCATCCCAATGAGAATATGAACATTTATCAACCTCTGAGATATCCTCTATCCCACAGCTGAAGATACTCTCCATCACACCCAAGGCCTCATATGTTTGTCTCTGGTGATCCTCCCCTATCTTGTTGTATGTAATAAAGACACTCCTACCAGGTGGTATCTGCCTACCAACTCTCCATGTCCCCTACAACGGTATATCTCCCCCTATCTTGTTGTCAATGATGAAAGTATAGGGAGAGGCTAACATAAATAACTACAATTGTTTGTAGGACTGGGAAGTATCATATGCTTTGGTCAATACCAAGGACTTGACCAAAAACCTGTCCACTAGAACCCATGGTGAATAATCACATGTACTCATCACTAAAATCCAACCATCAAGTACAGCAGTAGGTAACTCCACAAATTATTGTTCAATCACTCTCCCTCCATCATCACTCATATAATTGTTTCTAATGTGAAGGTGATCTCCCAGATCTATATACTACCGCAAGGGAGAGGAATATCCATGCTCCACTAAGTATGTCCCCTCCCTGCAATCCAATATGTCCCATTGAATCTCATTGTACACCTATGCATGCCTTTGTGAACTATATTTCATCATCATGTGCCCATGTATACTCATGAAATCTCTTGTATCCTCTTGTATCCTCTTGCATCATCATGTATCCAAGGTGTATTGTTGGTTCAACCTCTACATGGATATCATCCAATCCTAGAACCCAAATGGATGTGTCCTCATAACTACCCCTGGCTCTAGAGTCCCCAGATGTATGTGTATGGCCAAGTATCTTAGAACCCCTGATGAATGGTTGTCATTGTGACATTTGTACATTCTCCAACATCTCCTAGTCATATCTCTCCATAACCATCAGTGATCCTAGGTATCCCTCACGCACCTCCATCATCCAGAGCTCCTCTACCAAACCACGAACATCCTATGGCAAAGTATCTGAAATAAACATGTGACTCTCTATTGATATAGATGTAGTGGATCCATGACTAGTCTCCTCTAGGAGCTCCTCTAATCTGGGCCCTGATTCCTAAAGTTTTTTCTGTGTGCCTTCCAAGAATACCCATGTGCTCACCAACTCATGAGTGATTCTGTGATCTCCTTCTCCCTCAGAGCCTTATGATACATCTCACCAACCTTCAATAGGTAATATATATCCATCAATAACTGTCAGTAGTCGACCCTCATCACAATCACTCTCTCCCTGAGTGTATGAAATTCATCAATGGAAATCCCCCCATCTGAACTATCTTGTGCCATCGAGGCCCTCCAACAATATCTTGCCACTAATGTGTGTGTATCATCAATGCGTCTAGCAGATGTCATGATCATGTCCTCAATGACTCAATTTTTTGGTTAAGTGGCATGACTCATGATCACAATCATGTTGAGGTGCTACCTCATGACTCTCACTGTTAATGTCAACAGTGGAATCCCCATGAACACACTACACAAGAGATAAGGCACTAAAATGTCCATTTTCCTATGTGTTATTGAGTCCTCTTGTGCTCCACTTCACACCATCACCAACTACTACCTCCATCTGAATCGTACTGTATCATGTATGTGTTGTTGTATCCTCTTGTTCACTCACCCTACTAATTTCATATGCTCATGGATCCCATACAGATGTGTCCATATATGTGTTATGGTCATCCTGACCAATAAGGAGTGGATCCTCATCACTGTAGACCGATCCTGGAAGTAAGTATCCCAACAAGATGTCAGTATCCACAACCTGATCTATCAATGGACTCCCCAAAAGAGGTGACTCACTATCACCATACTGATAGGTATGTATATAATCATCTATCTCCAATTCATGCCTCTCATCCTGGGTCTGCAGATCTACATATCCCTTGTGTTCAATCCCTACACAAGGCTCCTCTACCATATCAGTAATTCAACTGATATCCTCATGTGTTGTGGCTAGAATAGGTGTCTGAAAAGATGAAAAATGTGTCACGCTCATCACAGAAATCTCATCATCCCTCATACATTACTTCCTAGTAGTCGTGTCAACACCCAAAGGTAGATCATCCATCCTATGAATCTCATCATGCCTAGATGCTAACACATCTACACCCTCATAAGCACCATGGTCATCACTTTGTCCATAAAATATTCAAGAGTCTTTGGAATTCTCTAATGAGACATCTAAATCCTCATCCTCATACACATCCTCCTCATCGCTATCATAGTGCACCTTAATGTAATGCACTCTCCCTTTACCCTTGCATCTGTGATCTGAATCCCAAGGTTATTTGCAACTATAGAAAATTTCCCTGCTAGCATGTGGTGATGTATCTACCTCCTTGACTAATTTGGCTCTATTTTCCCTTGCTATGATGCTCCAATAATTGATTTGTTCTATATTTTTGGCCCATAATGCAACCTCATCTTTGATCCACCTAGGATTTTTTATGGATACAGATTGTTGGAATGTTACTTGAGCCCTAAATGTCTCACTAAGGGCTTGATATTCCTCATCACAATATATGATCTCTTCTACAAAATCCATTTCTTCCCTAGATCATCAATGTTTATCACAGGCTAGCGAAGGAAATTCGCTTTGATACCACTATAATAATCCCAACTAAATCTGATGTAAATATCCGATTAATGTGGCTGAGAAAAATTTTCAAACACTTGGTATACAAGCCCTCAACTCTCTTTAAATCACTTCAATACTTGTTGTCCCACTTATTTCAAGTTTAATGGTTCAATATTATGTCAAACAAATCATATGCAACACCTAATCCCTTCCCAATGAGTGGACGTTTTGAATTTATGCTTGTTGTTATGTTTATTTACAATTGGCTAGTTGAAATCTTTTGTCAAACACTTTCCATACATATCGATGTAGATTTCATCATTGGTTTTGTTTCTTATGTATGGTGGTTTTTGGGCATGAAATGACATGTAAATTAAACAATAAATGCATAGGAAACAATACTAAAAAATTGCAGTACACAATGAAGCCAAAATAACTCAGATCTGATTTTATTATTTAATTTGCTAACCTCAATTCATGGGTGAACAGATCTGATGTAAATCTGATACAAAATTATATGGCTGATGTAGAAGGCTCCAAACACTAAAAATATGCAACAAAACAACTCTAGAAACCCTCCAAAGGGTACCCACAATATATCTCCTCCAAGAATGTAATCTACCACATGATAACCAAGCTACCAAGTTCCAATAATTATCCCTGCTCCAATAATTTCACTCACCACTAATCAATCTATTTTTTGAAGGGATGGCACTGAAACCCTTCTCCAAAATTCACCCCCAAGGTGAGTACAGTTCGGCCCCAAGAGATAAATGCTCAACCCAACTCCATAAATGAATATCTTGACCTATGAATATGGTCTCTCAGGAAATAATCCTCCCAGCTATGAAGATAAATAAATATGGAGCATGAAAACCCCAATAATTCCAAGAATATGTAACCCCAGGGATTGAAAATGTTCCTAGTACAATATCTCTACCAGATACAACTTTCTGAATCCAAATCGAATTGTTTTCTCCTTCACAATGTGCCCTCTCTGCAGAAAACCTCCATATTTGCACCCTGACTCTTCTTTCACTATAAAAACCAAACCTGTGGCTGAATAGAATGGTGAGGGAGGAATATTTCACCCCCTTGACCAAGCTTGCATCAGGAACGAGAGAATATTTCACTCCCTTGTTGATCTCTAGGGTTTATTTAGTCAAAACCCTCAAGTAACTTGAGCTTTCTAGCCAAGAGGCCAGACATCAAAATATCAATCAACAACTTGAGATAATAGAGGCCCCTATCTCTCTTTTATCCACCATGTTCATATTTTCTCTCCAAGTGACTTTTACTTTATTTTTAATATTCCTTAATTAAATCACTTTATTAATTAATTAACCTTTTTGCCTCTAAAAAATCATGTATTCGTCCTTGTGGCTTCTCCAGCCATTGAAAGTCACTTCTCATCATCTTATCATGCAATGCTCTTCCTCCCAATTCCAATGAGCTATTAAACTAAGAGGTTTCTCCAAGTATTACGTCCAAAATGACCTCCTTAGTGAATTTAATTAAAATATGCTCCATAACAACTCAAAATTACAGAAATCGTTGGAATGCAACGAAACCAAAGACAAGTTGTGCAGAATGGATCCTGATGATAAAATATGATGAATGGTGCAATTCAAGCCCAATAAAACCCCTCAATATCACATGAACTCACTAGTACCCCCATCTGGAAACTCTAACAAGCATCCCACTCTATAACATAGTAACATCCAAAAATGGGGACATTACAGGATAGAAGAAATGGTGAGAAGCCAAGTGAAATTAACGGAAGAAAATTGTGAGAAGCTAGAAGTTGAAATTGTTTCCTTAAGTAATTAGTTGAGTAGAATCTTGAAGTTTGGAAAGAATAATGAAATATTAGATAACATTCTATGTTACCAAAGGTCACCATTCATCAAGATAGATCTTGGCTATGAAAAAATACAACAAACCCTCGAGGGAGAAGCAAGCACTAAAGTCACAAAGCCATCAGAAAAGGAAAATAAAGAAAATCCTAAAAGCTATGCTAATATTATCAAAGGCTCCATCAATAATAAAATCAATAGTGGGAAAGGAAATGATGACCAACATAAACCTGATTCTTCTCACAATAAGAATAAGAATGAGTTCAAAATAATTGTTCCACCAAGAAGGCCTTTCACAACTTTGTACCAAATTCTCTTTCTTGGCTATTGTTTTTATTGCAATTTTTTTGTTCGTAAAGGACCATATTGTAGAATTTATGCAAGAAGTGATCATGTCAAAGATAGAAATAGAGTTTCTTATAAGACCTCAAAGAATGATTACGTGAGCAAAAAAACCAAAAGTTCTCATGGGTTTGTTGATAAAAACTACAATTCATTTTCTCCCCTACTTGATTACAATATTAAATGTTATAAGTTCAATAACTATGGGCACATACACATGACTGTAGAAGCAACATAATAAAGTCTCCTAAACAAAATAGGGAAGAATATGTACTTACCAAGCATAGAGAAGAATACACAAAAGTGTGGAAAAGGAAGCAAGAAGAACCAAAGAACGAAGAATGTGGACTTGAAATGTATGCTCAAGACAAAGGAAACTAATGGTACATTAATAGTGGATGTTCAAAACTCATGACGGGGAATCAAAACAAATTCCTCACCATTAAAAAAGAAAAAGGAGGCAGTTTTATCTTTGGGGATAATGCTTCTGCAAGGATAGTTGGAAAAGGTACAGTTAGTCTTGATAATGGAAAGACTAAAACACAAAATGTCTTGTATGTTGAAGGGTTAAAGTGAAATATTCTAAGTGTCAGTCAATTGTGTGATCAAGGTTACAACCTCCCATTTCATTCCAAAGGATGTGAGATAAGGAAAGCAAGTTCAAGAAGATTAGTGGAAAATGAAAACAGAACCTCGAGAAATGTGTATGTTCTCGATGAATTCAAATGAGAAAAATGTTGTATGGGACAAGTAAACGAAATTTGGTTATGGCATAGAAGGATGGGTCATATAAATTTTGACAATATAGTAAAATTCAACAAGATTCAATGCAATACCTTTGTTTTCCCTAGCTTGTAATTAATCATTAATTATCATCACCATGTTATGGCATGGGAACAATGTAATTGTATTATTGTTTGAGTTGTCAATAAATGACTATGAGGGTGAAGCCTTGAAGTATTGGCCATGATATCACTAGAGGAAAGAAATGGGAAAACGATAAGAGAGGGTTCATTATGTCAAATGACCTTGAATTTCCCCTTTTTGGGAATGATAAACCCCCCTCGAATCCCAAGGAGAGGAAACAGTTAATGAAGGAAGGAATGGTGGTTGAATAATCAACCACCCCCATGAATGGAAGCATGGTCTGACTGAAGAATGTCATCCTGAAGTACCATAGGGTCTGGCAGATCAGGATGACTCGAGTTTCCTTCTGACAGAAGGAACAAGATAGGGGAGGACCATCCTAGGAAAGGAGATAGAGAAAAATAGATACAAGGAAAGACGAGAGAGGAGACATGCGTGAGGCTCTGTAGAGAGAAGGAGAGACACCAGCCAACATACAGAGAAGAGAGGAGAATGTGTGAGGCTCTCCAGCTGAGAAGAAGAATCTATGAGAAATGGCATGGATTCCCTAGTGATATCATGGCTTGGCATAGGGATGGCCGAAGTGCTAAGAATGAATTCCTTTGAGCCTATGGTTGGGTGGAAAGGTGCACACCCACAATCAGTGAGTTGGCTACAACCTGTAATAGATAAGTATACTAACTATAAAATAAAGTTGGATATCCTGTGAATGTTTATAGATGTGCATGTTTGCTTGATGGCTTGACTATGTTGGTTTGTACACGTAAATTCTCAATCCTTGTAGTGGCTCAAGTCAAAACAGATGAACTGTGAGTCTGTCAACCTTGGGTAGAGTTTCACATGTGCGTGTTTACACTTCCAGTTATTTTGGGCCTCCTGGATAAGGGATTTCGTTAGGCTCAAGAGAGGTAGCGTGAAGGTGCACAGAGCCTACACCAGTTATGTAGAAGTGGAGAACTCTCTAAGTTTTAAACTCCCTAAGAAACACAAGGAGCATCCCCTCATATCATTTGAGGTATGAGTAAGCTCGGGAGGTATAACGTTATTAGAGTGTAGACAAGGGAGTGCATTCCCCAAACCTTTCATCTGTGTTACCGAGGGCTCATGCTCACATCCTTAGAAATTTCCTGACTGAGAACTAAGTGTGTGTAGCCACTAAAAATATTCAGAGGACCCATATGACCAGGGTTTGGAAACCTCGCACTAGTACGAAAGGAGCTAGCTCTTATTGTCTTTGGAACTCTAGGAGTTCGGAGCTCCAGGATGTCACTACTTAACCAAAGCTTGGCCAAGAGGTATGAGCATAGCCCTTGGGGATTGACAAAAAATCCATATAACCAAGGCCTAGGAACCTTGGGTTGAGTTCAGAGGGAGATAAATGTTCGGGACTCTGGGAGTCTGGCGCCCCTGGGAAATAGGTATTGTAAGGATCAAATTTACGTCACAGGAGACCTGTTGAGTCGGTGGCTTAACGGTGGACCGAAGGTTGACGGTCATTTACCCGTTACCATGGAACTTGTCCTCACATTAAACCCCGATCCACTTATTGGTCGTGAAGTGACGTGGGTTGTTGATCTAAGGATGGTTGGGAATGATCCCAACCATTGGATCTATGATGTAGTTAGTTCAGTGTTCACCACTTCGGGAGAAATAAGGCTTTGCACCTCCAAAAATTTTGAAGGTTGGAGTAAATCATGGTCGTTTCCTCCAGCGATGTGTGTCACCGGATCCTTTAGTTTAGAGACTTGACCCTCCGGGGGGATCTGAGGTGTGGTGTGTCAATAAGATCTAAAGCCCAAAGTGACGAGAGTCATCGATCGAAGGAAACTTTGAGACTTTTCTTGACCGTTAGATATAGGTTATGGTCATCCCGACACTTACCAGCTACAGGAGCAACAGGGAGTTTGCATAGAGAAACTCTCAAACGTCAGATCTCCGAAGTAATGGGAATCGTAGATCAAGGGGTCTACGTGGGAAGATATTAATCGTCTGATCATAGGAACATTAGAAGGATGTGTTAGGGGTCTACGTGGCTTGATGACATTACCCAGGGTGACATGGACCCACGATTGAGGCTCCACGTGTCACTTGGATACAGATGTTTTGCATACCCCTGGGCCCATTAGAATGTGACACGTGTCATCCCCGACGAGGGCATGTGTCACCCCTTAGTCCTCACCATGTTCCATTCCTTGGTATGTGTTTGCCTGGCCAGGTGAATGGTGAAGTATCGATACTTCAGGAATCCGGGACTTCGAGACTCTGGAAGACCTAGGGTGTAGTGTCGTAGAAAGGCCCGAAGGCTGAAGCCACGTGAAAATATCATAGGACTTCAGAACAAAATTACTTTGAGATATTTGGGTCATTAATCTATGCACACCCAAAAGCATCGAACATCGAATTTTATGTTAGACATGTGGATTCCCAAGGACAAGGATCCATCGTCGATTAATGGTGGATGGATCTCCACCATAGACCTAGGAGCGCGAGGAGCTTTGGGATATCAGAGAATTTGTGGTGATATGAATGAGTCAGATCCACGTAGGGGCCACGTGGGCCAGGACTATTATCCTTGGAAGAAATTTGGAAGGGTATATCTCCCAATCCTGACCTCGGATTCGAGCATGGCGATAGTCGTTAGAAATCTCAGGGCGAGCAAAATTCGATGGAGATAGCAGAACTAAGATTTGAGATGGATCAGGAAAGCGAAAATTTGATGCCCCATCCCTAGAAAGGGTATTTAGGGGTTGGGTGTGTTACAAATTGGCATCAGAGCATGACAAAAACACTTGGCCTGATAAGGCTCATGCACGAGTCGTATGAAAATATGTTTTGGAGGCCTTTAAGGGGTAACACCCTATCTTACTGCATTCCTAAGAGGTTTTAGTCAAACCTCTACCAAAGAGAGGAATGAAACCTATTATTGTTTATAGATTTTTTGGAAATATGCACGGTGTGTTTCTAGTGTTTCCAAATAAAGAAGTCGACTTCACTATGCAATTGTACATGTTGTTCTAAAGTCATAAGATTATGTTACCAAGGCTAAGTGGAGCCTGTGGAGAATATTACTACCAAAAAGAAATTTTTTGCATAAGTTCCTTGAGTAGAAGGATGTAGATTAAAATATAGTTGCAATTTTACCCAATGAGATTGAATCATGATAGTATGTGGCAAAGGAAGCCTGTCATTTCTTTGGGAAAGGATAGTCGATCCTACAAGAGTGGGATTTTGTTGATGGACACTAATAGCAAGACTTGGATGTGAATGGATTGAAAGGATCCGTAGCAGTAATAATTGATGCTTTAATGAAGGATTAAACCTGGTATATGTGTATAACCCCTCACGATCAAAGGAATGAGTCTGGTGACCATTCTCTGAAAAGGGAGAGCATGCGCAGCTCTCAGGTTTCGAAGGGAACTGAGAAGCAATTTTTTTTTCTGGGTACAGGAATTGTTGGGTAAGGTTTTTCTAATCAATTTGATAAACAGAGTTGTAGATATATAGAGTGATTGAGTGAGAAATCATAGCAGCCTCCCTTGCTTGGCGGATAGGAAACTAGTCTGCCAGAATTCTTGTGGGAGGAGGAGATTGACCTTTGTCCCTGACTATAGTTGAACATAAGGAAGAATTCTAGGTATAATGGTTAAGAATGATTATGACCTAAAGATACTCTGGAATTCTGAACTAGAATACTTAGTAAGTAACATAATTCGAAATTGTATCTGGGTTTTAAGGGAATATTCCAAATGTTATTGGACATTAAAATTTATTATAAATAAGGTAAAATGGTTGATTAAATGTTGATCCTAAATGTGGTAAAGGAAGTGTTGGGGCACTTCTAGAAGCCCAATAGGTCAGACTGATATCCAGAGGTGGATGATAACCATATGGAAATATCTTGGTATACTTAGATATGTGTAAGAGGGAGCTTAGGAAAAGATTCCCTTGTAGAAAGTTGTTGACCAAGAATGGTTTGAGGCATGAAAGAGAATCTTGATAAGTTGTATTTTTTCCTTGGGGAACTCTTGGATTTTCCTAGATAATATTTATGGGATGTTGAGTCATCTTATAACACCAGAGGCAAGAAAAATTTATTGATGGTTGTTTTCATACGGGAAGAGAGACATAATTATGATTATGTATATTAAAATTTCCATGTGGATAGAATGAGAATGATTGCAAGCTCCCAAACGAGAGGAAATCTCAGTGTAGATTATATCTATGGAACTTTTCCTGAGAATGGCAGTAAGATCCTTTGGAAAAGGATCGGGAAGTATGATGTGGCCATGTGCATGTATGACATGGAAAGGGTGCAAGCAACAAGCTTGCATGATGAGCATATGGGTTCAGTGTGTATATGCTTGAGTGCATGGATTTAATTCCTTGTGAAGATCCTTGTTATGAAGCATGATAGTAATACCAGTTAGGTATGAATTATATTAAATTTTCAAGTGATGCACATGTATGATGTAAGAGTATAGGTATACTAAAGGCACGAGGTGACTGCCTAAATGAGTGAAATGAGAGGCAAGCATTACACTTTCCAAGATCGAAAAATACCATGGATGCATCATTGACTCCATTTTGAAGAGTCATGAAAGTTTTGTTTGGATGATATCTTAAGGGGAATGTGCTCCATTCCCCCAGGAAAGGCCAGTATAAATAGGTGAAAGAGTAAATGAGCAAGGATGCTTTGTTGTCAGGATGAGGGGCAAATGATTATGCCTTTGAGGATCACATGAGAATGATTGTGAACAATCATGAGTTGAATAATGTTAAAGTAGATAAGTATGTAGGCTGTGAAATATACCTATGGAAGCTACACATAAGCTTATGATTATGCATATGGTTAATTACATCATGCATGTAAGTTAACAAAACCATAATATGTGTGGATACATAATTTGGATGCATGACAAAGATGCTTGTTTATATTCCTTATGGAATATTTGGTAAACAATTGAAGTTAACTCGAGGTTGAGGACATCACAAATAGTGATGGATATGCAATAAGGAAGTTGCACGCTGAGGGAGTTCCATGTGGAGGAACTGTGTGAAAACTCTGTCAGGAGAACCGAGTCACAATATCAATGACTGTTGAGAAATGAGCAGTGGATTGCAAACAAATATATGTATATATATAATTTGAAATCCTAGATTACTTTCCAAGAACAAAATGTATCAGTGTAAAACTAACTCACGAATGTAGACCATTTTGATAAATGAATGGTAATGTGCAGCATGCACTGGTTCATGATTCCCTATGAACAAAAGGTTTGCTATTAAATCTTGGTGATGTATCCGAAGGATTAGGGTGAGCCTAACTGAGGTTGCTCAAGGAAAATATCAGCAAGATCACAATAAGAAATAGATTGCATAAGCAAAGAACGAGAAAAAGGAGAAACAATTTTCTCACCCTAAGAACTATGAATTGTTTAACAGAGTTGTAGGCTGAAAAGAACAGTTGTGGGAACAAGTACAGTTGGAAAAAAGAAAATTATTTAGACAAGTAAGTTTGGAGGAATAGGCTTGGGTGAGCCATATAAAGTAAAGGCAATGAGGAGTTTAAAAGGGGAAGAGATCTTAACTACTTTATTGTTGAATATTATGTTTCCTCTAGGACAAGAACTAGTGTGCTGATGAAAAGTAAATGTTTGACACCATAGCAATGATGGTTGTATGATTGTAGAAACAATTGAGAATTGTTTATGTTGCACTCATAAAAACATTAAGGAGTAATGTAATGAAGTGCATAAATATATGTTAGGGAATATTTGAAAACGTTTTATTGATTTGAATGTGATAATACAAGAATTTTTCATTTTACATGACAACTAATACATTTATGATGTATGACATGTGTAGAAAGGAATTGGAGCTGTTCAGGAAGATAGTTGTCAATGATGGACAACCTCAAGCAGAGGATGACTATGATAAGGTTTCCATTACAAGATTGTTGAAGGGACTTTAAAAGTCCCCATAAAGCACCATTGATAAGGTGATATCCGAGAGGGTGCTAGCAGCCAAAGCAGGTATAAAAATGTTCATACCTATGTGGCATAAGGTATGAAGTAATTTGATAGGAAATCCTTCTGAAAATATTACATTATCTCAAAGATATGTGAATAGACTTTGAGTGGTTGTTGTATGCCATTTATACCCAAGTAGGGTGTTATTCAGGAAAGGAACCTGAATAATAGAGGGAGTAAGTCTATGTCATCCAAAGATGAGTTATAATCCTTGCAATAAAATTGCAGGAGTAAAAAGTACCATGGGTACGATAACCAATCTAGGGAGATTGGGAATAAAGGTGCTCATAGTTAGCACATTAAATGGAATTGCTTCGAGGAAATGCATGTTTTCATAAAGGACAGGCAATGGATTTTCCATTGAGGAAGGAGGACCTTCCAATATTTATACTTATAGTGTATAGGTGTTAGGGAAAAGAAAATTTGGGTGGCCATGAGTCTTGGCACCCTGGTTATTAATGAAGGAACAATGATTGGGTGCATTCGAGAGAAACTTATAGTTTCATATGTACTGATTTGGGATCATGATCAGCCTATAGTAGGAAGTACAATCATGCTGCAATAATGAACAAGAATGAATAATCCCTATGGTGAAAATCTTGGTTAAGCTCCAACACACCATTGCAACGTGCTTGTCATAAAGTATGGCAAACTTGAAACCAATGCAAGGTTGCATTTGGTGTGAATATGGCCATGAATATTGGCACATTGATTAAATACATTGGATATTTAAATGGAATTTGGAAAATTTAGTATGTTGACAAGATGCTTACATAATAATAATATTTCATTTTTGCTTTATACCTTGAATAGATGAAAATGACTTGGATTGTTAGTATGCATCGTTTGAAAATATAATGTGCATGGAAACTAACAATATGTTTGGTTGAGGAATGTTGAAGTGCAGGAAGAAAAAGGGTCTTGGGTATGGCAGTGGTGTAAGCCCATAAGGAAGACCAATTGTTTGTTGAGATAAATTTATATGGGAAGGAAAGTACCATACTTGTGAATATGGTTCTTGTGTAGAACAGATCTGAAAATAAATGTGGAAATTGGAAAATCTATGGATGACAAATTTGGAATAAAATTATGAATTTGAAATTGATAATGATTTCTCATAATTTTGTATACCTATGATACAGGAGAGATGAAAAATATCTATCTAGGAACGATAGATGAAGGTTGTCAAGCCGGAAAGCATGAAAGATGTTATTGTTGATACATAAGAACCATGTGGTAAGCCATGATCGCCCTAGAACATGTTGTGTTGTGGTAACACAAGCCGGAGGGATGCCTAGGCAAAGAAATTCTGAGGGATACCTTGACTGTAAGGCTCAACTAAGTCTCTAAATTCTTCTTGTGCGATAAATTCTTGGCAAGGAAAGATGGATCACCTGAGGAACGGTATAGCAGAGAAGGGGATGCATGAGCCTGGGCCTGGAAGGTGAGTCACCGCAAGGAAGAGACTTTGAAAATTCTTATAAACTATTGATTGGGATCATGCACACAATGGGTATGTCCAGGAAAGACAGTGATCCAAGAAACAAAACATCTATGTGGATACAAATCCATGAACTGCACAGATGAGTATCATGTTAGTTATGAAATTTTATTGAATTTTATGCAATAGTAAAATGTTTACACATGAAATCCACGATTAATATGCTTGTTGTCAAAGATTATTGATGATAGGTGAAAAAATCCAAGAGTTTGAAATGACTTGACCCAGAAAGAGGGTCAATATTTATGAAGCAGTTGAATGACAAAGTCATGACAGGTGTTACTGAGAAAGAACACCGGGAACAGTGTTCCTTTTTAAGGGAAAGGGGATTGTAATACCCATGTTTTCCCCACCTTGTAACTAATCATGCTATGGCATGGGAACAATGTAAATGTATTATTGCTTGAATTTCCAATAACTGACTGTGGGGGTGAAGCCTTGAAGTACTGGTCATAATATCACTAGAGGAAAGAAATGGGAAAACTATAAGAGAGGGTTCATTATGTCAAAGGACCCTGAATTTCCCCTTGTTGCTAATGATAAACCCCCTCTGGATCCAAAGGAGAGGAATTATTTAATGAAGGAAGAACTGGTTGTTGAATACTCAACCACCCCAATGAATGGAATCATGTTATGACTAAAGAATGTCAGCCCAAAGTACCATAGGGTCTGGCAGACCAGGCTGACTCGAATTTCCTTCTGACAGAAGGAACAGGATAGCGGAGAACCATCCTGGGAAAGGAAATAGAGAAAAATAGAGAAAATAAAATACGATAGAGGAGGCACGCGTGAGGTTCTGTAGAGATCAGGAGAGACATCAGCCAACATATAGAGAAGAGAGGAGAACGTGAGAGGCTCTCTAGATGAGAAGAAGAATCTCTGAGAAATGGCATGGATTCCCTAGTGATATCATGGCGGTGGTGGTTGGAGTGTTAAGAGTGAATGCCTATGATCCTATGGTTGAGTGGAAAGGCACACACCCATAGTCAGTGAGTTAGTTGCAACCTGTAATAGATAAGTATACTCATACCCTGTGTAATTTGAGTTGTAACTGTGAAATAAAGTTGGATATTGTGTGAATGTTTAGAGATGTGCATGTTTCCTTAATGGCTTGACTGTGTTGGTTTGTACACGTAAATTCTCAATCCATGTAGTGGCTCAAGTTAAAATAGATGAATTGTGAGTCTGTCGACCTTGGTCATAGTTTCATGTCTGTGTGTTTACACTTCCAGTTATTATGGGCCTCCTGGATAAGGGAGTTTGTTAGGCTCAAGAGAGGTAGAGTGAAGGTGCACAGAGCCTACACTAGTTACGTAGGAATGGAGAACTCTCTAAGTTCTAAACTCTATAAGAAACACAAGGAGAATCCCTTCATCTCATTTGAGGTACCAGTAAGCTCAGGAGGTATAAATTTATTAGAGTGTAGACAAGGGGTGCATTCCCCAGAACTTTCATCTGTGTGACCGAGGGCTCATTCTCACGGCCTTAACAATTTCTTGGTCGAGAACTAAGTGTGTGTAGCCCCTAAAAATATTTGGAGAACCCATGTGACCAGGGTCTAGAAAAAGTGCCCTGGTTCAAAAGGAGCTAGCTCTTATTGGCTTCGAAGCTCCGGGAGTTTGGAGCTCTGGGATGTCATGACTTAACCACATCTTGGCCAAGAGGTATGAGAATAGCCCTTGGGGCCTAACAAAAAATCCATATAACCAAGGCCTAGGAACCCTGGGTTGAGTTCAGAGGGAGCTAAATGTTCGAGACTCTAGGAGTCTGTCACCCCAGGAAAATAGGTATTGCAAGGACCAAATTTGCGTCGCAGGAGACTTGTCGATTTGGTGGCTTAACGGTGGGACGAAAGTTGACGATAATTTACCCATTACCTTGGAACCCATCCTCACGTTAAACCCTGATCCACTTACCAGTCGCAAAGTGACGCGGGTCGTTGATCTGAAGATGGTCAGGAACAATCCCAACCGTCGAATCTACGATGTAGTCAGGTCGGCGTTGACCTCTTCGGGAGAACTAATGTGTTGCACCTACAAAAATTTTGAAGGCCAAATTAAATCTTGGTTGTTGCCTCTAGTGACATTTGTCGCCAGATCCTTTAGTATGGAGACTTGGCCCTTCGGGGGGATTTGAGGTGTGGTGTGTTGATAAGCTCTGAAGCTTGAAGTGACGAGAGTCATCGATCCGAGGATGCTTTAGGACTTTTCTTGGCCATCATATCTAGACTATGGTTAGCCTGAAACTGACCAACTCCAGGACCAATGAGGAGTTTTCATAGCAAAACTCTCGAATGTTGGATCTCTGAAGTAACAGGAACCATAGATTGAGGGGTCTACGTGGGAAGATCTTAACTATGAGATCGAAGAAATGTTAGAAGGTTGTGTTAGTGGTCGATGTGGCTCATTGATGTCACCCAAGGTGAATTGGACCCATGATTAAGGTGCCATGTGTCACTTGGATATGGATGTTATGAAGACCCCTAGGCCAATTAGAACATGACACGTGACAACCCCCAACAAGGGCACGTGTCATCCCTGGCCCTCACTGCATGTCATTTCCTGGTATGTGTATGCCTGGTCATGTGAATGGTGAAGTACTGGGACTTTAGGACTCCAGAAGACCTGGGGTGTAGTGTCATAGAAAGTCCTGAAGGCTGGAGCCATGTGGAAATCCCACGAGACTTCAAAAGAAAAGTACTCCAGGAGATTTGGGTCATTAATCTATGCACACCCAAAAGCGCCAAACGTTGAATTTTATGTTAGACATGTGTGCTCCCAAGGACAGGGATCCACCGTCGATTAATGGTGGATGGATCTTCGCCATAGACCTAGAAGCATGGGGAGATTCAAGATATCGGATAATTTGGGGTGATATGAATGAGTCAGATCCATGCAGGCGCCACGTGTCCCATGAATATTAACCTCTGAAGAACTTTGGAAGGGCATATCTCCCAATTCTGAGCTCGGATTCGAGCACAAAGACAGACGTTAGAAATATCATGGTGAGAATAATTTTATGGAGATAGAGGAACTAAGATTTCAGATGGATCAGGAAAGAGAAAATTTGATGCCCCATCCCTAGAAAGGGTATTTAGGGGTTGGTTCCATTACACACAAGTTGTAAAAGATATGCCAAGGATATCAAAGCCTACTAACACTATTTGCAATCCATGTCAACATGGGAAGCATATGAGAGTTAGTTTCAAAACAAAGGAGTACTCAACATCAAAGACATTGGAACTTGTACACATAGACCTATGTAGGCCAAAAAGAACACAAACTTTAAAAGGTGAGAGTTATTTGATTTTTCTTATTGATGATTACACAAGAATGACATGCGTTACATTTCTTAAAGAAAAATCTGAAGAATTTTAGAAGTTTAAATCTTTCAAAGTCCTATTTGAAAATGAGATTGATTTAGAAATCAATTACTTAAGATAAGACAAAGGAGGTGAGTTTACCTCTTATGAATATGATGAATTATGTGAGAATCATGAAATCAAGAGACATTTTTTGGAAGCAAGGACTCCACAACAAAATGGATTTGTAGAAATGAAGACCCAAATTGTACAATAAATGGCTAGAACAATGTAAAATGAAGCCAAACTATCAGACACCTTTTGGAGAGAAGCAGTCAACACAACATTATACATTTTGAATAGGGCACAAATCAGCGTGAACAACAATAAGACACCTTATGAAATATGGAAAGGTAAACCAACTAGAGTCAATGCTTCAAAGTACTTAGGAGCAAGTGTTATATAAAGAGAAATGAAGATAATTTAGGCAAGTTTGATTCCAAAACAGATGAAGGTATCTTTCTTAGCTATGCATTTGGAAACAATGCCTACAAATGATACAACAAAAGACTATGCAAGGTTGTATATAGTATTGATGTAAGAGTGGATGAAGCAATACCTCAAAAGGAAAATACGCAAAAAAATGAATATCTAGAGGAGACAATATATAGAGAACAAGAAAAGGAAGAAGAAAATAAAGAACAAGAAGAAATAGAACACCAATATCTAAAGACACCATCCAAATTTGTTCAAAACCATCATCCAGAAAATGAAATTCTTGGTGATATAGATATAGGAGTTCAGACTAGAAGAAGATTGGACCTTTATTTTCTATCTAAAATAGATCCCAAGAATTGTGCACAAGCTAGTGAAGATAAGCATTGGGTTAATCTTATGAAAGAAGAACTAAATCAGATTGAGAAGAATGAGACATGGGAACTTATTCCCAAACCAAAAGAATGTGATTGGCACCAAATGGATCTTGAGAAACAATTTGCATGAAGATGGAAAATAGTAAAAAATAAATCAAGATCGATCTGTAAAGGGTATGCTCAAGTTGAGGGTATTGACTTTGAAGAAAAAAAAATTATAGTTGCAAGATTAGAAGCAATCAGAACATTTTTGGCATTTGTGTGTTTCAAGAACTTTAAATTCTCTCAAATGGATGTCAAGACAACCTTTCTAAATGAAAATTTAGAAGAAGAAGTATATATTGTGTTGGAATGTTGTTCAATACTGAGAGGGGGGATAAATCATTATTGCTTCTTTTTCTCAAATTAAATTAATTATTTATTAATTTATAACAATTTATCAACAAGAATGTACAAAACTCTGAATTTTAGATGTAACAATCATCAGAACTATATCTCATTTACAAGTTATAGTTTTGTAAGAGACAAAAATCTCTCTTCTTTTGAGCACCAACTCAAGAAGACACCAATCCCCTATTTTCCAAGCACCAACTCCCTATAGATCAGGCTCCAACCTATAGAGGACTCCAATCCTCTTGTTTTCAAGCACCAACTTGAGGAAGCACCAACTCCATATTTCAGGCTTCAACCTGTAGAGGACTTCAATCCTCCCTTGCGCCTCCCTTACACCCTCACTTCATGTGAATGTTTAAAGTTCTTCCTTGTACTATGTTTGTGTTTTGATCTTCTGAATTAGACCACAGAGACATCTTCCTTTCATCATATATTTATTTTTAAATAATCTTCCAACATGTGTATGAATTTGAACCATTGTATCCTTTTGATAATGAACTATCGCACCTTTTCATTTATTCAATAATAATGTTGTTCTAATAATAAATTTCTTCCTTTATTATTATTATTTTTAAGTAATCATGTGACCTTGGTTAGGCTAAGTCTCGCAAATAAGCAGTTTCCCTTTTAAAGGTCCTTACTTTATGATACCACAATCCAAAAACTCAATCTAGCACCTTCGTCAAGGGATAATTTAACTATTCAACTAACCTTTACTACTCGCCACGAGACCACAGGATAAAATATGGTCTAACTGGATCTTTTAACACCCTCATAGCCCTAATGATAAGTTATTTACTCCATAGCACCGATGTTTTTTACCAATGGTTTATTGATTAGTATGGGATTACCACTTACCACTTGTGGTATCCTCTTAGTGGTGCGGGTGATAAAAGAATGGTTTTAGAAACCCACTATCGAGGTATCTTTGTTCACAGGATGCTACAATGTGCCTATCGTGGTAATTTACAAACCACCTATGTAGATGTTGACCTTTCCATTAAACTCTTCTCACTTTAGTGATGCACGCTACATCTCCACCGCAGATCTATTGTCACGATGAACGGTTAGATATTAAACTCCCATGATATTTATTACACCTCGATCCGATGGTTGGGTTGTAATAAAGCGTTGAGTGGACGATCCTGGATTTCCTGGTCACTTTAGATAGATCCACAGTTTGGATTTAATCAATCGTTGAGTGGAAGGTCCTCATTCATTTTAAACATGGACTTTACTTAGAATTTTTTATATGACAGGTTCGTGGACTCGTGGACTCACAGACTCACATGTCTTCTCGAGTGTCATCAAAATTCACACCTAACTTCCACTACCTCCAAAATGAACCTATACTTAGAAATTTTTAAGTGATTCTTCTCAAGTTCACGGACTCGCGGACTCACATGTATTCTTGGATGTCATCAAAATGCACACCCAACTTTCGCTACCTCCAAAATGAACCTATACTTAGAAATTTTTAAGTTATTCTTTATATGAGTCCGACCGATAGAATATGATACTTAGCCTTTTTTTTTGGTGCGCAGTGGACTCACGGAAAAATATCCCATCCATCAGATCGTGGTTTCATTTTGATCCAACGATCATCGATCAATCAACCTCGTTCTTCGTCATTCACTATCGATTCATATGTTCAATCGTGCTCTTATTTTGATCCAACAATCAACATTGTTATTTGTTATTTGTTCTTTGTTCTTTATTGTGGATTCATGCAACTTTCACACTTATAATGATCAGTTCATTGATCATTATAATAAACAGAGAATTCAGAATCTCGGGTAGATTTGGAACATCTTCCTTTAGATATTTGTTCATATATAATTACTGTATTTTATTTGAAAACCATATTTTGATCTTTTTTTTTTCATTTTTATGGGACAACTTCAACCTTGTATGTCTCATAATCAAAAACCATCTTCTCAATCTTCTCATTACTCCATATGCTTCATCAGAGTTAATTCTCTTGCAAATATCTCTTGCAACTGGTATATCAAGGTACTTTAACAAAGTTATAGTTTGAATGGACTTGTCTAGATGATAAACCCATATTAACCCTTGTTGACAGCAATGACAAAATAACACCATGTCCAACATTCTCCCCCTTTGGCATTGATGGAAACAAAGTAAAAATTATTTGTTTTAATTCAGTTTTATTGTTTATTCTCCCCCTTTGACAGCAATCATAGAAATGGCATTTCTCTTCCCCCCCCTGAGGTTATACTCCCCCTGCCCATGTGCTCCTTCTTTGATGAATCTTGTGAAATTCAATTAGATATAAAAATTACCCCCAATTTTTGTCTAAGGTATGCAAAAGTACTCATGGGTAAAGGTTTTGTGAATACATTTGCAATTTGTTCTTTAGTATCCACATATTCCACTTTAACAACTTTTTGAGAAACATGTTCCTTTAAAAAATGAAATTTTATTGGGATATGCTTGGTTTTTTAGGGCATGGCGGGATTCTTAGAAAGGTTTATGGAACTGGTATTGTCGTAATTAAGAAGAATTGGATGATCACATTTTACTTGTAAGTCTTCTAGAGTTTGTTTCTTTCAAATTACTTGAGTGCAATAGGAGGCAGGAGAAGCAATATATTCATCTTATGTTGTAGATAGTGATACGGAGGGTTGTTTTTTTACTTAGCCATGACACGAGACATTTTCCTAGGAAAAATGCACCTCCACTAGTGCTCTTTTTGTCATCAATAATTCTTTCCCAATCTACATTAGTATATGCAGTTAATGTGAAGTCTTATGTTTTTGGATACCATAATCCAAAATCCAAGGTGCCTTTGAGATATCTAAATATCCTTTTAATTGCCTTCATATGTGTTTCTTTAGGTGCAGATTGAAATCTGTCCACTAATCCTACATCTTGCATGATGTCTGGTCTTGTTATTGTTGCATATAATAGGATACCAAACATTGATCTCTACATGGTTTGGTCTACTTCTAATGATTCGGCATCTTTGCTAAGTTTGCATCCTGTAATCATAGGAGTGCTCTTAGATTTACAATCTTCCATTTGAAATTTATTCAACATTTATTTAATATATTTGGTTTGAGATATGAATATGTCTTTGTTTGATTGTGAAACTTGTAATCCTAGAAATAATGTCAGTTCACCAACCATTGAATCTAGAATTCTTTTTGAATTTTTGTAGCAAATTTCTTGCTTAGAGTATTTAGATTACTTCCAAAGATGATATCATCCACATATACTACAACAATAATCATATTCTGATTTTCAATTTTAATGTAAAGATAAATGCCAGTAGCTCCTCTTTTGTATCCCTGTTGCTATAGATGATTATCAAGTCTTGAAAACTATGCCATGGTAGCTTGTTTGAGACCATACAATGCTTTATTTAATTTGTTGACATGGTCTTTATTTTCAAATAACATAAATCCTTCAAGTTGTTCTATATAAACTTATTCTTTTAGATTTCCATTTAAGATGTTGATTTGACATCCATTTGATATATTTTGAAGTTCTTAAAGCATGCAAATGTCAAGAACATTTGAATAGCTTCTAATCTAGCTACCAGAGAAAAACATTCTTCAAAGTCAATCCCTTCTACTTGTGCATATCCTTGGCACACTAATCTTGTCTTATTCCTTATAATTTGAACCTCTTCATTAACTTTTTTTTTTTAAATCCACTTGGTCTCTACTACATTTTTGTCTTTTGGTCTTGGGACAAGTTCCCAGGTATAATTATTCTCCATTTGATCAAGCTCTTCATTCATGGATTCAATATTCTAATATTCATCTTTGCTAGCTTATTAAAATGTTTTGGGTTATATTAGGAAGAGCATTGCTTGTTTTGATTCATATGTTAGCCTTCTTTTTGTTTCAACTCCATCACTTTTGTTGCCTATGATTTGACTTTTAGGATTATCTCTTTGTACTCTTATTTAAGGTGATTTTGACTCTTGTCTTGGTGATGCTTCCTCTTCATTTTATTATTTACTTTGTGATTATTCTTCTTGTATTTCTTCAGTTTCTTCTTCAGCATCATCATCTCTTCTATTGATGTTTGGACAACAACGGGAAGACATTCTCTTAGAATAATAATTAATAATATAATAAAGTAAATGTTAATAATAAATAGTTATTGATTATTCAAGGGATGCATCCTTTCATGGATGGTCACCATATGTTCCCTATATATGGAACACTCATCATTGTAATAATATATCTATCATATCTCATATGAAGAAAAACAACATGGTATCAGAACATGACTAGGCTTGACTCCCTCATAGGAGGGCCCAGGAAAATGAAAAAGAAATGGAATCCTAACTTAGCTTAGGTGTTACTAAAGCTATAAAGGAACCATTAATGAGAATTGTCTTGAATTGGCGAACACCTCTTTCGTTGGATGTAAGATCCAAATCTATGATATTTTTCGAATGCACGGAATCAACTTGCATTAAAGAAAAACAACAACTATGAGTACATGGACATGATATTGAAGAGCACAAATGCAGGAAGAAGCATTTGTTTATTTTTCGACTTGGATTTCATAGCACATTTTGAGATAGAGAGACCAAGTGAGGAGTACAACTCCCTCCTTGGGTTGGTTTCGAAGATATATGTGGGAAGGGTTGATAGATTGCAATCCATTGTAAAGATAATGTGTGAACGTGTGAATAATTCGTTGAAGAGGAAGGGGATGCCCCTTACCCCATGGAGAAAATACAAGTACATGCATTCCATGTGGTTCGATCCCTACAACCAAACAATCCCTCCTATTTTGAATGGCCATGAAGAGACAAAGAACAAGAAAAGCGTCATGAATACAAGACAGTGAATCAAAAGAAAAACAGTAATCTCGACTAAGTGATTTTGTTTTCAATGGAAATATGGTGGAGTGGAAATTGGGTTCCATTGAAGAAATGAAACAGTATAATGGAAGCTACCAGTGGTTGTGAATCTGGCATTTCTGCAACTACAGTCGGCAGTATTCCATATTTTCGCATCGGGGTGATGGAAATGGGAAATGGAAAAGCATATTGAATATCCTTTGCCTTTTTCTTTCCCATTCAAAAAAGACACAAAGATATCCAATGGGTCGAAGACTCGGATATCCATTGTTGGTGTCGTACATTATACAGTGCAATAAGAACCATCTTTACACATCACTTCTATATTACTCCTCCCAGAGAGGAAATATGTATGCAGTTGCATTGTACATAGAAAGTGATATATCGTAAGATCTCTACCTATGGATGCCACTAGGTACACTACCATGCTAGGAACAGATAGTTTGATGAAAATAGATGGATTATAGACACGCATGCCTGATTGGTTGGACGAAGTGGTGACTATCCATGTTTCCTTTATTTTCATTTATACACCTACAGATGGCAGACGGATGTTAGACAAGCCTTGTGATTGGTGGGATGAAGTCGTGATTGTAGATGTGACCTTTATACTTTTTTTTTGGGTAACTTGGGCATACAATTAGAATGTGCAGACCAAAGGAGCGAGTTTTTGGCACTAGCCCTATAGCTTGGCATTCTTGTTTAAGTTGTGTGAATAGTGAATTGGCCTTCTCAAGCGTGTAAGTTTGGTCTGCAATGATCATAGAAGATGTGTGAGTTCATGGCTGAAAGAGACATAGGATATAAATAATGAATATAATATATGCTCGTGCTATAGTTTATAGGTTACAACACATCTAATTGCAATCGATTTCAACAAGGTAAAGAGGGTTATCCCAAGATGAGGGAACCTCAATGTGTCCTAGAGATGTTTGAGGAAACAACATGAGACATTCTCCCCAGAGGTTCCTGTGTGGACTAGTAGGAGGGAGTGTGGAATTCATATTGACGTGCCTCATACTGTCATATGAAGGAACCAAGATATTGGTTTCACAAGGAAACCTCGATATGTCTTGTGATAAATTGGTTCCAGGAGGGAACCTTGATATGTCTTAGACATTGGTTCCACAAGGGAACCACGTGATGTCTAGTATGGACACAATTCATGAGTGAAGCCTAAGGTTGGACACTTAAATATATTTGGGTGGATAGTATATATTCATGTACCCAAGGAGAAAAGGACCAAGATAGACCCTTCAAGAAGAAAAGGCACATTTGTGGGGTACAGTGAGTCTTCGAAGGCATATCGAATCTACATCCCTGGTCAGAGACAGATTGAGGTGAGTAGAGATGTTACCTTTGAGGAGGATGCATCCTTTAGGATATATAGAGGATCTAACATGGAGATTGATATTGAGAGACATGAAGAGATGGTCCCTTCTCCCCCTCACCCTCCAGCAATTCATAGGGAGACAATTGAGCTTATCAATCCAATTGATCTCGTTGATCCTGTAGCTTCAGTTGATGTTCCCAGAGATATTGCAGTAGGTCAGAAGAGACTTGCATGGGCTTGTCATACTTTGTAGGAGGAAGAAGGACATGTATCTCCTCGTGGTACCTTTTGAGAGAGAAAGATATCTTGGAGATATTTTTGTTATGTCACGGCTATGAGCCACATCATTGATTTTGAGCCTTCCTGTTATGAGGAGGAAACTAGTCAGCCACTACGGAGAGATGTCATGTTGGAGGAGTATCAGTCCGTCATGAAGAAAAATGTGTGGGATATTGCTCCAATACCTAAGGGGAATTCTGTAGTGACTTCCAATTGGATCTATAATATGAAATGCACAACTGACGGAATCATCGAGAAGCACAAAACGAGATTTGTTGCTAGAGGATTCTCTTAGGTGGAGGGAATAGATTATGAGGAGACATTTTCTCATGTTGCTCGATACACTTCTATCTGGATGATTATTTCCCTTTTAGCATCCATGGGTTGGAGACTACATCATATGGATGTGAATACAACCTTTCTCAATGGATATATTGAGGAAGAAGTATAAATTGTGCAGCTATATGGTTTCGTGATACATGAGAATGAGTCTCATGTGTGCAGGTTGAAGAAGGGCTTGTATGGACTCAAGCAACCACTGTGAGCTTGGTATCCGAGGATTAATGGACACCTGATGATTTTTTGGCTTCAGCAAAAATGTTGTCGATCCCATCCTGTACTACAATATTGTTAATGGTGAGTCCCTATTTTGGTACTCTACGTTGATGATTTATTCATCACTGATACAGAGAGCCTTATTGTTGAATGAATGTATGCATTGGCCTCTAAGTTTGAGATGAAGTACCTTGGTATGATGCACTACTTATTGGGACTATAGGTGTGGCAGAGAACTGATGAGATCTTCCTGAGTCAGGGGAAGTACACAATTGAGATATTGAAGAAGTTTGGGATATTGAACTTGAAGCCCATGGCTACACCAATGGTGAAGAATATGAAGAAACTAAGTGTGTCTTCTTCTGATTCTGACAAAATTGATCTGACTATGTACAGACAGATGATTGGATAATTGATGAATCTGGTCAACACCAGACCAAATATTTTCTATGCAGTGAGTTCACTTAGCCATTTTATGAATCAGCTGAGATAAACACATTGGATTGTTGCAACACATGTGATGAGATACCTGCGAGGCACAGTTGGACATGGTCTGAGATATACTTCCATTATTGATATGATATGGTAGGAATATATTGACTCTGATTGGACAGGGAGCACAGTGGAAATAAAGAGCACCTTCGGGTGTTGCTTCACTTTGGGATCTTCCATGGTTTCTTGGTGTAGCAGGAAATATAATTTTGTGGTTTTGAGCACTTCAGAAGTAGAGTACATTGCATTAATTATGTTAGTCTGTGAAGCATTGTGGCTTCGCAAGATCCTTTCATATTAATCTGAACATGTGTTAAATTCCACCATTATTCATTATGGTAACAATCTAGTTTTTCATGAAAAATGGAACCACATTGATATCAAGTACCATTACATCTGAGACATGGTGCAGAGGAAGGAAGTACTGGTGTTGTACCTTCCTACATATGAGCAGGTTGTTGTTTTTCTTACCAAACTAGGATGAAGTTCAATTAATTTCGTGATAGACTTGGTGTGGCAGAGAATGCCTCCCTCGCTGAGAGGGAGTGTTGATGTTTGCAGCTTCCTGAGACATTCTCCAAATCATACTCTTATGTGACTGAGTTGAGTTGATCTATGATGACACTTATCCGAGAAGGGATAAGTGTGTTTGGTCTTATAGCCCAACATCCCTTGTGGAGAGCACATGAGGACAGGACCCATTTGGAGAGAACATGAGGACATGTCAAGGGATTTGACCCTTGACATCAAACACTATGGGAGTTGACCCTAGTGTTTCTAGAGGGTGTAGCCTCTAGAATTCCACATGGGATTTCCATGTGTGAAAAACTTTCTCCAGATCGTACTCCTCTATGAATTGAGTTGATTTGATCTGTGAGGACACTTATTTGATAAGGGATAAGTGCATTTGGACTTATATCCCAACGTCCCATGTGGAGAGAACATGAGTACATGTCAAGGGAGTATACCCTTGACGTCGCACACTATGGGGAGTTGACCCTAAGTGTTCCTAAAGGGAGTAGTCTCTAGAAGTCCACATGGGAGTGCCATGTGTGACAAACCTTTTGCTACTATGGTGGTTGTGTACCACTAGAAGAGACTATGTGTCTCTAGACAATAGTTTTGTACTACTATGGAAAATTACCTCCCTAGCTAAGAGGGAGTGTTGATGTTTCAGCATCGGGCAGAACTTCTCCTAGATTGCACTGCAGACCAAGGAAGATAGGATACATTTATCATAAAGGTGCACTTGTGGTAAATGGGCCCAAACATAGTCCTTCCTTTATCATGGCAACGAATAATATGGACTCGAGGTGCTTGAAGTGTTTTTTCCACGTGTCAGTTAGCATCAGGTTGACATTCACTCACAGGTGTGTACTTATGGTGAAATATATTGGTGTGTTATTTGTCCTAGTCATGGTGATTTGACAAGGAATGATAAAGACTCAAGATGTTATATTCTATTACATACGGACCCAGAGTGAGCCTGATCTCAGAGAGAGTCAATTGGCTCAAAAGGGAGAGCCGCATAAGGATTTTATCCTCAGTTTAGGTGGGAGAGAGATGTCTCCCAAGACTGACATTAAAGTGCCATGAGTCTAGGGTGAAGTTTTCACACTTCATAGACAAGTTTGGCATGATGCATAATGTCTCCCTCATTGAGAGGGACCATTGATGTTTGGACAACATCGGAAAGACATTCTCTTATAATAATAATTAATAATATGATTATTGATTATTAAATATCATATATAATAAAGTAAATGATAATAATAAATATTTATTGATTATTCAAGGGACGCATCCTTTCATGGATGGTCACCATATTTTTCCTATATATGGAACACTCATCATTGTAATAATATATCGATCATATCTCATATGAAGAAAAACAACATCTTTTCTTTCATCAACTTGTGAATTGTCTTGAGATTTGATTCTTTATTATGTTAGATCATCCACCTTTTCATTTTCACTTTCCATAATTTTATGTAGCCTCAGATTGTAGCATCTGTAGGCCTTTTTATTGGATGAGTAACCAAGAAATATACCTTCATCTGATCTGGAATCAATTTTTCCTAGATTGTCATCATCTCTTTTTATATAGCATTTGCTCCCAAAGACTCTGAAGTGTTTCACTAATGTTGGTCTGCCAAAACAAAACTCATATGGTGTCTTGTCATTGTTAACTCTAAGTTGTGCTCTGTTAAGTATATGTATTGTTGTATATAATTCTTCTCTCCAATAGATATCTAGGAGTTTGGCTTCATTTAACATAGTTATGGTTGCTTCTTGGACAGTTCTATTTTTCCTTTTAGCAACTCCATTTTCTTAGGTGTTCTTGGAGCTGAAAAGTGTTTTTTAATTCCATGAATTTCATAAAACTCATTAAAATCATCTGAGTAAATTCCTCTCCAATGTCTGATCTTAGGCACTTGATTTTGAGATCAGTCTCATTTTCAGCATGTGCTTTGAATGCTTTGAATTTTTTGAATGCTTTTGATTTCTCTTTAAGAAAAAATACCCCGAGTCATCATTGTATATTCATCAATGAATAAAATGAAGTAATGTTTACCTTGCATGCTTTTAGTTCTTGTTTGTCCACAGAGGTCAATGTGAACAAGTTCTAATGGTTTTGATGTACAGTATTCTTTTGTCTTGAATCTTACTCTTGTCTATTTTCCATGTTGGCAGTGCCTACAAACAGAGTTTGAAGATTTAATGATATTTGGCATATCTCTCACGGCTTCCTTTTTACTAAATTTTATCAAATTGTCAAATCCTATATGTCCCATTATTATGTGCCATAGCCAACTTTCATTTATTTGTCTTATGCAACATTTTCCATCTTCTTCTATGTTTAAGATATATACATCGTTTGGTGTCCTAGGTGCAATAACCACTAATTTTCTTGAGCCTTCTTTTATAATTTCGCATTTTTGAGAGTCAAATATGTGTATGTTTCCTGGATCACATGTTTGGCTCACACCCAGGAGATTAGGATTCAGATTTTCAACTAATAGCACATTTTCTGCTTTAGCTCTGTTATTTCCCATACTCAATGTACCCTTTCCAAGTACTTGGCAGAGACATTATCTCCAAAAGTAACTCTTCCTTTTTCTTTCCTTTTTAGACTAAGCAATTTGTCTTGATCTTTTGTCATATGCTTTTAACATCCACTTTCAACGTACCATCGACTCCTTTAATCGTTAGCATATAGGGACACCTTACATTCTGCTTATTTTTCTTCCATTTTTTTTGTTCATGTCTTCTTATGTTTTTCTTTTTGAATGTTGGAAGTATTTATGGGATGTTTTGGTAGTCTCCAATCACTAGTTTTGTGACCATAATTGTTGCATTTGTAGCATTCAACATTGTAATCTTGTAATGGAGAGAATAAATTATAATTTATATTCTCTTGATTATTATTATTCTTGTTGTTCTTATAACCATATCTTTTAACATTCTTATGATTGTTCTTTCCATAAGCTTTACAATGTAATGTTTTATGCCTAAAATTATTGCAAGAGTAACAATATCCAAGAAAGAGATGTTGATACCTTTTTGAGGGAATTCTTGTAGTTGTATTATTTCTATATTCATTTTATTTTGAAGGGAGAGTATATTTGTGTTGATTAGAATCAGTCTTTATTTTTCTTTCTTCCTTTTTGAAAGAGTTTTGAAGTGCAGCTGCATAACTTTTTGGCTTTTTGTCAGTTTCCTAAGATGTTGAGTTAGATCATTTGTTAGACTTCTTTTGATCATAACTCGGTCCTGACTTATTGCTTGATGATATTTGACTATTAATAATATCATCCAAAATACTTGAACTATTTACAAATCTTGATTGGGTTTTTTTTTCTTTCTCAAGTTCTCTTTTTAGAAAAACAATTTCAACCTCTAGATTTTTACAATCTAATTGTTTTCATTGAGTTGTTTACTTAAGACATTTTCAATTCTTTTGGATTCTTGGAGTTGACTCTTCAATTCAATAATGATTTTCTCTAATTTCTTGATGGTTATTGAAACTTATTTTTCTCTTGATTTTTGTTTTTCTTCATATTCTAATAGTTTTTCTCTTAATGATTTGTTCTTCTTTTTATATTTTCTTAGTTCTTTAAGAGCACTAATAAGTTCTCCTTTAAGGTCTACTTCTCCTTCAACTTCATATTTTTCGTCATTATCATCATCAACATTATTTTGAGTTTATGTGCCCATAAAATAAAAGTTGTGTCTCATCATATTCACTCATGTCAGATGAACTATTGTCTTCTTTGGAGTAGAAGTTTTTCTTTTTCTTGTAGAATTTCTTCTTATTTCCAGTTTTTCTCTTTTTATATTCTTCATGATTTTGAGTTTCTTCATCATCACTCTCTTCATGCTTTGGATAGGGACATTTGGAGGAAAATTTTCCAACTTTTCCACAGTTAAAACATTTGAGGGGTAACTTCCCTTTGTATTTCCTAGACCCTTTCTTAAGTTTCCTTATAAAGTTAGCCTCTTCTTCATATGATATGCCTAAGTGATTTTAATTTAGCACATGTTCATGGTTCTTTGTTTCTTTTTATGCTTTGAAAGTTGTTTCCCTTTTTTATGACTTTTCTTTCCTGGTTCTCATCTCATAGGCTATAAGAATCCCATGGAGTTCATCCATTGTAAGTTTTTCAAGGTATTCATGATCTTCCAATGTAGATACCTTGGCATCATATCTCATTGGTAATGATATCAGCACCTTTAGGACAATAATTTTGTCTTTTATCTCTTCTCTCAATGCTCTGATTGAATTGACTATTTCATCCACTCTTTGAAAATATTATGCAATGTTTTCTTCCTCTTTCATCTTCGGACTCTGAAACTACCCTCTGTATGTTTTAAGTTTTGTTTTCTTAACTTTTCCATCTCCTTAATAGATGACTTTAAGTTTGTCCCAAATTTCTTTTGTTGATTTACAAGGCATCACTTTTACAAATATAGATTTTGTTAATCCACCCATAATTGTATATTAACAACCCTTGAGTTATCATTGCAGAGTTTCTTTGCAGCATATATGAAGGTGCAGTAGTTGGTGCAGTGTAACCATTTACCACATATAGTCAAACATCACATCCAAGATCCATTAGATAACTTTTTATCCTTATACTCCAAAATGCATAATCATTTCCTTTGAACAATGGTGCTCTGTTAGAGGACATTCATTCTTGTTGATCCATTGGATTTATCATAATATGCCTTCAAGTGGTTAGATTGTGGTGAAGTAACTTTCTCTTATACCAATTCTTGGAATGGTGTTCAATACTGAGAGGGGGGGTGAATCTGTATTGCATCTTTTTCTCAAATTAAATTAATTATTTGTTAATTTATAACAATTTATTAACAAGAATGTACAGAACTCTGAATTTTAAATCTAACAATCATAAAAATTATATTTCATTTACAAGTTACAATTTTTTAAGAGACACCAATCTCTCTTCTTTTGAGCACCAACTCAAGGAAACACCAATCCCCTATTTTCCAAGAACCAACTTGAGGAAGCACCAACTCCTTATAGATCAGGCTCCAAATTGTAGAGGACTCCAATCCTCTTGTTTTCAAGCACCAGATTGAGGAAGCACCAAATCATTGTTTTAGGCTTCAACCTGTAGAAGACTTCAATCCTCCCTTGCTCCTCCCTTCCACCCTCACTTCATGTGAATGTTTCAATTTCTTCCTTGGACTTTGAATGTGTTTTGTTCTTCTAAATTAGACCACAAAGACATCTTCCTTTCATCATATCTTTTTGTTTAAATAATATTCCAACAGGTGTATGAATTTGAACCGTTGTATCATTTTGATAATGAACTATCGCACCTTTTCATTTATTCAATAACAATGTTGTGCTAATAACAAATTTCTTCCTTTATTATTATTATTGTTATGTAATTGGGTGACCTTGGTTAGGCTAAGTCCCACGAATAAGTAGTTTCCCTTTTAAAGTTCCTTACTTTATGATACCACGAGACACAATCTCAATCTATCACCTTCATCGTGGGATAATTTAACTGTGAAACCAACCTTGACTACTCGCCATGAGACCATAGGATAAACTATGGTCTAACTGGATCTTTTAACACCCTCGTATCCCTGATGCTAATTTATTTACTCCATAGGACCGACGTTTGTGACCAACGGCTTATTGATAAGTATGGGATTACCACTTACCACTCATGGTATGATCTTAGTGGCGCGAGTGATCAAATAATGGTTTCAGAAACCCGCTATCGAGGTATCTATGTTCACAGGATGCTACCATGTGTCTACTGTGGTAATTTACAAACCACCTATGTGGATGTCGACCTTCCCATTAACCTCTTCTCACTTTAGTGATGTGCTCTACATCTCCACTGTAGATCTATCGTCCCAATGAAGGGTCATATCTAAACCTCCCACGATCTTTATTACACCTCATTCCGACGATTGGGTTTTAATCAGGCATTGAGTGGATGATCCTGGATTTCCTAGGCACTTTCAATAGATCCACAGTTTGGATTTAATCAACCATTGAGTGGATGGTCCTCATTCATTTCAAACATGGACATTACTTAGAATTATTTTATGTGGTGGGTTCGCAGACTCGCAGACTCATGGATTCACATGTATTCTTGGGTGTCATCAAAATGCATGCCCAAATTATGCTACCTCCAAAATGAACCTATACTTAAAAATTTCTAAGTGATTATGTGCGGGTTCACAGACTTGCGGAATCACATGTCTTCTTGGATGTCATCAAAATGCACGCCCACCTTCTACTACCTCAAAAATGAACCTATACTTAGAAATTTTTAAGTGATTTTTTATATGAGTCTGACCAATAGAATATGATACTTAGCCATTTTTTGGGGTGCACAGAGGACTCGCAGAAAAATATATGAGTCGTGGGATCATGTTTTCGTTTTGATCCAACGATCGTCAAGCAATCAACCTCATTCTTCTCCATTCACTCTTGATTCCTTCATTCGATCATGCTCTTATTTTGACACAACGATCAACAGTGTTCTTCGTTATTTACTGTCAATTCCTACAACTTTCACACTTATAATGATTAGAGAATCGATCACTGTAATAAACTGAGAATTTAGAATCTCTGGTAGATTTAGAATTTTGATATTTGTTCATATATAATTATTGTATTATAATATTTGAGCACCATATTCTGATATTTTTTTTCTATGGGACAACTTCAGCCTTGTATGTCTTAGAATCAAAAACCATCTTCTCAGTATTCTCATTACTCCATCTGCTTCATCAGATTTAATGCTCTTTCAAATATTTCTTGCAACTGGTATAGCGGGGTACTTTAACAGAGTTATAGTCTGGATGGACTTGTCTAGATGATAAACTTATATTAACCCTTGTTGAGATCAATGAAACTACAACACCATGTCCAACATATTGAAAAACTAGAAGCACTTCAATTGTCAGAAAACAAAGATCATGTATGCAAAATTAAGAAAACACTTTATGGACTAAAGCAAGCTTCAATAGCTTGGTATTCAAAATTTGACAAATACCTACAACAACAAGGTTTCAAAAGAGGAGCTACAGACTACAATATTTACATCAAAATAGACAATGAAAATATGTTAATCATTATGTTTTATGTGGATGATATCACATTTGGAAGTAATGATGATAAAATGGGCCAAAAGTTTGCAGAAGAAATGAAAAACGAATTTGAGATGTCCATGCTTGGATAATTGTCATTCTTTCTAGTGTTGCATATTTCTCAATCCAACAAAGGAATATTCACTCGTCAGATCAAATATATCAAGGAAATGTTGAAGAAATTCGGAATGGAAGATTGTGCACCCATCAGTATGTTAAGTTTTGAGCTATTATTATGTTTCTTTTCAATTTACTAGATAACAATAGCATATGTAGGATCACTGAGAGAAACACAATCACAAGATACACAACATTTATCCTAGGAAACCCTCAAGAGGGAGAAAACCCCACAAAACTTCCTTAATATAGATAGCCAATACAATGCCAAGATAATAAACCAAAAACACTAGAGAATATCCAACACTGAGTAATGTGCCTCTCTCTTCCTTCTTCTCCCAAATGCAGCGACCAAACTTGTGCACTTGATGAGTGAATGAGTAAGTGAGATAATGAGACGCTAGCCTCCTTTATTTATACTAGTTGGCAGGTGCTCGAAAGCTGTCTCTTCACTGAGCAGGGCTGACTTGTCTTCTTAGTGGTTAAAACCACTTTAATTAGGCATGGGGGCCGAATTCTTAATTTGCATGATACAATTAGGGTTTGACCAATCCACAAAAGGGGATTTGATCAATTACAATGCCTGACATGATCAATCCACAAAAGGGGATTGATATAATGAATAATGACTCAATAATAAATAAAATGCTCTTTGTAGTTACAATATTTCAACACTCCCCCTTAACACTAAGGGTATTCTAAAACCTCATCGGGAGAGAGAGAGAGAGAGGGAAGCAACATCAATAGCATTTGGAACACTGACTGGCATATCTATAAATCATCAGAATTTTTTCTCATCATCAATATCATCATCCACAGCAATGATATGGAATGGAATCATCATCATCTGCATCAACATTGATTAGTATAACACTAATACATCATCATCATCAATAACACGACGAGGCAAATACAACATCAACAACAATAGCATCATAGAACGAAGGCTAGAGCATCATCAACATCAACACTAAGCTGGAAATATTCAGCATGAAGTTGGCATCTCATCAACATCAACACTAATCTGGAAATCTTCAGCATGAAGCTGGCATCTCATCAACATCAGCACAAAGCTGAAAATCTTCATCACAAGGCTGGAATCTCAACAACATCAGCATGAAGTTGGAAATCTTCAACACGAGGCTGGAATCTCAACAACATCAGCACGAAGCTGGAAATATTCAGCATTAGGCTGGCATATCAACAACATCAGCACGAAGCTGGAAATATTCAGCACTAGGTTGGCATCACAACAACATCAGCACGAAGTTGGAAATCTTCAGCACTAGGTTGGCATCAACACTACTCCCCCTTTCGAGGGAGGTCCTTTCAGACTATGACAATCTTGTCTCGAAAATTATTAAACTTTACACGAGATAGAGGCTTGGTCAACACATTAGCAACATGTTCATACGTGCCAACATAATGGAGATTTATGGAGCTTTATGGATCATGTCTGACTCATAATGGAACACATAATATTTATACAACTATGTTTATCACATAGAATCACGATGGATTCCATCTCTAGATCAAATATATATGTCAAAAACATCCTAAACCACATGGATTCACCACTGGCGGAACATGTTGCAATATATTTTTCTTTTGTCTTGATGAGAGAAATACTTGACTGCTTCCTACTCTACCATGAGATCATGGCTGACCCCAGACTGAAACAACATCTAGAGGTTCTCTTTCTGTCAGAGACACTTCCAGCCCAATCTGAATCGGTATAATCACTCGATCTGAAGTCATGATCTCTAGTATAATAGAGACCAAAACCCAACGTACCCTTAAGGTATCTCATCACTTATTTTCCATCATCAAGGTGAAAACGTCTGGGTTCTACTAGATACTAACACAAGGGAAAACATATATTTGTCCTGGTATTCATCAGATACATCAATGATCCAATGATCTATCTGTGCAGTGTAGCATCAACTAATTCTGACGAAGTATCTACCAGGATCTTCAACTTAGTTTCCATGGGTGTGTTCATGGATTTACACTCCAACATATCAAACCTCTTCAGTATTTCAACTACGTACTTCCCTTGGTTAAGGAAGATCTTATCTGGGCTCTGCCAAACTTCAAGACCTAAGTAATAATGCATCAGGCCTAGGTCTTTCATCTCAAATTATGTAGTGAGCTTCTTCTTACAATTTTGTGATGAGCTTATCTCTCCAATTATGAATAATTCATCCACATACATCAATAATATAACTGGATCATAACATTGAAGTAAATATTAGAATCAGATTTACTCTTGGTAAATCCCAAGCTCATCAGGAAACTCTCAATTCTACCATACCAAGCTCTAGGAGCTTGCTTCATCTTGCAGACATGAGTCTTTCTATATTTAACTTCAAATCAAATTTTCACATCACTTTGTACCAACCTGGTACACTTTCTCAGCTGCAATTCAATATGTACAGTCATGTGCTAGCTCTATGTGCTTTCTGCCAAGAACAATTTATCTTCACTGTCCTCTCCTCTCCTCTAGAACTGGGACTATGTACCTGCAGGTGCTATGAAGCTAAGAATGACTTGCTTCATTCTCACTGTGGAAATTCTTCTATTCTATCACAAAAACAACTTCATCTAAAATTGAGAGTGTCTCAATAACTGTCACTGAAAGTAGCTCTTCTTATTTCATGGAGGTAACTCTATCTGCTAGTGTATTCATGTCTCCATGGCCCGATTAATGTACTACATTAACCGCCACTCAATTTTAAATATGGGGATTTCTCCCCCTGCATCTCATACTATATATGAATCATGGTTGTTATGGTTGTCTTCATGAATATTGGAACTATTTCTTCAATTATTGGAGTAAGTGTCTCGTCGTAGTATTCTTCCTCTTGCTGGGAGAATCCTTTGAACACTCATCGGGATTTTTACATCTACATAATGCTTGATATGTTAGATCAATATTGGAAGTTAATACTAACTTCTCTTCTAGTCTCACGAAAAAATCCATATCCTAGTCTTTCTGATTGGCTTCCTTCTCTGTCACTAAAACAAGGGAATCTTCCTAGGAGATTTCATATCTCCTAGAAGTTTTTGAAGCTACGATCTAGTCTTCTCATGGAATTTGTCCCTAGTCCTGGAAGTTGTTTCTTCATATGATCCTTTCTGAGATCAGGTTTACTCTCTATTTCTTCTGAGTCTACAAGGACTTCATCATCTCTTATGGGGTATACTTGGTGTTGAATACCAAGTCTAAATATGAAAGGTTGAGTCAGACTTCAAGTGAATTATGCTTCTTGTCAAGGTGGCTTCATTATCCTTTGAACAATTCTATTGTGAGTTCTTGTTCTAATTTTTGGTCATCTTTGGATCCTTTTGCTCCTTACAATCAATCTCCATATGAGATACTCTGGATTTCAAAATATAGCTTCTTCTTCATCTTCTTTGGTACATGAATGTATATGGTTATGTACATAGTCTGCTTCATGTCTCATCTAATTTGTTTCCTTATGAAACCTTCACTATAGCTTCCTCAGGGTTATCACATGTGACCTGAAACAAGGTCAAAAAAACAGCGTGCAAGAATAATACTCTTTCGATAATAGGAAATAAAACAATAGAACGAATAATCATCACAGTAGCTCGTTTAGATATTTCACTTGTGACATGTCTGAAACAAGGATCAAAATTATGAAATACAATATGAAATAAGATCAACACTCTTATAGTGTTGTGATCAGACATTCATCCAAGGTAACCTAGAACCAACACAAGAATTTTCTCCTACGGGAGATGTTAGTTGTATCTGGTAAATGATTACATTAAGAATTTATCTCAATATGCTCACATGCTACCAAGTATGATACTTTTCAAATACTTCTACCTAAACTATAGTGTTTACTTGTAAAGGGGCAGTTATCAACTTGTCATGTGCAACTTTGAATCTTATTAACTTAATCAATCAAACTTGGAACCTGGAGTTTTGTCCTCAAGAGTGTGTTTCTTTTCTTTCAAATCTCCTTCACTCAAGATGACAAGTGATTTCTTCAACATGTCTTTTCTACTAAGACAATATGTTATCTTGATAGAAATCTAAGTTAGAGAATAAGCTCTATAAACTCAACTTTAATCAGCCTTGATAATTTTGACCAATAGTTAGTATGATTTTAACATACCACCTAGATGTTGATAAGGTCAAAATAATTTCATAACAAATAGATGCATAGCAGGATAATCAAACCCGAGGTGCATTAGTCTTCTGAGTATGTTGGATCTAATATCCTTATGTATCTATGATAGGAGATCCTTTCTCTTGCAAGTACCCCTTAGAATAATATAATTGAAACATATCAAAGTGCATACCTCTGATAGTATCAGCGGGTGGTGGTACCATCCGGTAGCAGCAGTGATAGGTAACAAACCTTCAAAACCTCAGTGGTGTTTCAACTTTAAGGTTGGCCAACACTTTACAAAATCTTTCATTGCAACTGGAACTATAACTTATATTGCAACTGGTACTTTAACTGTAACTTAGGGTTTTATGAGAAAACCCTAATTTTTCAAACTTCAAATTTTGAAATTCTAATCCAAGGACTAGATGCACTGAGTTGAGGCAAGTAAGCTTGTGCAGTCATATTTATGAAAATCCAACTTTTACCCCTTGAAAATGAGCTTGCAGAAATCTGGATTGGTACTTCTGGTATTGGTTATGTACTTCTGGTATTGGTTCTGGTTTCCTGCTTTTCTAGTACTTCTGGTTTTATGGTACCAGTCAAAAAATAGGGTTTGACTTTTTGGAGGCTATGTCCACTAAAAAGGTGCACTCAAGCTGCCAAAAGATTCACTAGGGTAGGGCACACTTTTCTAGATGGTTTTTAGGCAAACATTTCTCTCCAACAAAAAGCCTTAATTTTCTTGTACAACAACAATGATGTTTTTGCTTATCCAATGAAAGGTGCTTTCTTCAGCTTAGCTCTGATACCATGTTAAGTTTTAAGCTATTATTAGGTTTATTTTCAATTTAGTAGATAACAATAGAATATGTAGGATCACTGAGAGAAACACAATCACAAGATACACAGCATTTATCTTGGGAAAACCTCATGGGGGAGAAAACCTAGCAAAACTTCCTTAATATAGATATTCAATACAATGCCAAGACAATAAACCAAAAACACTAGAGAATACCCAAAACTGAGAAATGTGCCTCTCTCTTCCTTCTTCTCCCAACTGTAGCTACCAAACTTGTGCACTTGATGAGTGAATGAGTGAGCAAGATAATGAGGTGCTAGCCTCCTTTATTTGTACTAGTTGGCAGGCCCTGGAAAGGTGTCTCTTCACTGGGCAGGGATGACTTGTCTTCTTAGTGGTTAAACCACTTTAATTAGGCCTAGGGGGCGATTTCTTAATTTGCATAACACAATTAGAGTTTTACCAATCTGCAAAATGGGATTTAGTCAATTACAATGTTCAACCTGATCAATCCACAAAAGGGGATTGATATAATGAATAATGATTGAATAATAAATAGAATACTCTTTGCAGTTACAATATTTCAACATAGTACACCCATGATCAAAGGATGTAAGTTGAGAAAAGATGAACCAAGTCAATGATCAGCGGCCTTCTATATGTGACATCATCCAGACTAGACATCATGCAAGCAGTGGGATTGGTTGCAAGATTTCAATATGCACCAATGAAGACACATGTGTAGGAAGTAAAAATAATATTCATATACATGAAGGGAACATTAGACTTTGGCTTGTGGTAGTCAAAAATTAAATACTTCACTCTAATAGTAAATATAGATGCAAATTGGGCAGGAAGTAGTGATGAAAAGAAAAGTATCAGTGGAGGAACATTTTTTCTAAGAAATTGTCTAGTATCATGGTTGAGCAAGAATCAAAATTCAATCTCTCTGTCCACAGTAGAAATTGAATATATTGCAGCAGCGGCATGTTGCACACAAGTTCTCTGGATGAAGCAGACATTGGAGGATATCAAGGTAGAATATGATCATCCAATCTCGATCATCTGCGACAACAAAAGTGCAATTAACATTTCAAAGGATCATGTTATGCACACAAAGACTAAGCATATTCCCATCAAGTACCACTTCCTAGGAGAATAGGTAGTCAACCAAAGTATCAAGCTGAAATACATTGCCACCAAAGAATAGGTTGTAGATATTTTTAACAAAACCCTTCCTAGAGACACATTTGAATATCTCAGACAGAATCTCAGAGTGATAATCCTCTCATCTCATCGAAAAATGCAAGCACAAGCTCAGGGGGAGAATCATTTTTCCATTGATATCAAAGGGAGAGAAGTTTCATATAGAGGAAGAATTGCAGACACAAAGAGAGTTGCAGATAAGGGGAGTATTACAGAATTGACTAAGAGTTTCCATCAATGACAAAGGGGGATATTTTTTGAAATATTATTTTCATTAATGTCAAAGACATGGGGATAGTACAAATGTCCAAGATAAATATTGCAAGATGGAGATTGTTGGAAATATTGTTTTTGGATTTTTTATGCTCAATTTGGATACCTTATTTTTTAAGGCCCTTTTACTCTGAAGACCTAGCTCAAATGGGAGCATAGGATATATGGTTGAAAATATTATTTCAATACCTTTCCAATGGTATATGGAACTCTCTCTAACTCCTTAGAAATGTGGAGATATGAAATATTATGTCAGGTCGGCCCAGCTAAAAAGTGCAGGTCATCCCAGCTAGTTTTACAAGTTGGCCCCACAACTTAATGTAAAGACACTATAAATATAGGATAGATGTGTGCATTTGAAGTGTATCCAAGCAAGAACAGAAAGTACAAGTGCGCAGAAGATATCTAAGGTTTGCAAGAGGATTTGGGGAGTATTATTTGGTTCTAAAGGTGTGTAGGAGGAGTTTTCTTGGAGTTTTAACGATGCACTATGAAGGACTAATGTCCATGATGCTGCAAAGTGTGATGTTTTTAGGTTTCTTTGTTGTAGTCTGGAATTATATTATGGGAATCATGTTATGAGGTTCGCTAAGGCATGAAGGATAAATCTAACTAGGGTTTGAATCTATGTCTAGGGTATGAAGAAAGGAGAGGCATTGGAGCATGAAAGTTAAGGGTGTGATGATGGTGTGAAATGCATGAATTATAAAGCATGCAGGTGAATTCAGAAGTACTATGTGTATGAATATATTATATTGTTACATATACAAGTATTACTCAGTTGGTGTTCAACTGAAGAGATTGGTGTCTCTAGTAGGTTGGTGCCCAAACAATATCTTATTGATTTGGTGCTCAGCTGAAGAGATTGGTGTCTCTAGTAGGTTGGTGACTACACAATGTCTTGTGGATTTAGTGTTGAGTTGAATGGATTGGTGTCTCTAGTAGGTTGGTTCCTACCAGCTTTTATAAAGATAATTTTCTTGTGGTTTTCTCCCACAAGGGTTTCCAAATTAAACTTTATGTATTATGATTTGAATTTACATGCATTTATTGTCTTAAAGTTAATTGACGATTGATGAAATCTAATTTAAAGGAAAAAGTGTCTTATAATGATTCACCCCCTCCCCCCTTCTCAATATAAACATAAGTTCAACATAGAAATTGCAATTCAAGGACCCTCCAACCCTCAATTCAAACTCTCATGATGATTTGATTGATCAAAGTAGAAATGATCCTCGAAAAGGGAGATAAGTATCCTTTGTACACTAAAATAGTCTCTTGTTATTAGGTATGTACCTAAGGTTTCCTTAACTTGATTTTTTTTTAATTCTTCTTAAAGGTTTATAATTGGATGTATTTGTTTCCCAACTGGGGGGACGGAAAGAGGTATTTGCATATATTTCTTTAGTTAAGACAAAAAAAATTACTAACAAAAACAAAGGAAAGCTAAAGCTACATCATTAAGCATGTCGTCAAATAAGTAGAGGCTATAATCCAAGACATATATAAACTACATATAAATTAACTATCATAGACAGGGAAAGGTTTAAACTCTTACCCTCACCCCCTCCAAGATTTAAGAAAAACATGTACATTACCAATATTAGAACATGCCCCATTATTATGGTAAGGAAACCTCAATATCCATAGCCATGCTCATAATTGTTCTCACCTTGGCATAGAATGCAAATTGAAGCACACCTTTTTTTGCATGTAGCATGCACCATTGTTTTGGATAATAAATTAGATAAATCCTCCAATGCCACTAATCTAAAAAAATGAAATATATGCCTTGACCTATAAAAAAATGGGCCATAACTTGTCAGAGATAGACCACCTTCACTCCATAATCCTCTACAACATTAAAAAACAAGTCCTATAAGGATGACCTACAATTCTAGACCACACTACTACTTGTTGATGTTTATCTAGTTAGCAGCATCAGGCAGACATTCTCCCATATTGTTCATGTTGATTTGACCAAGAGAGAATGATACATTCACTCATTGGGCCATGATTATTTGTCTAGTGGTGAATGTCCCGAGTGTTGATGTTTCTTTGGTTAGTAGTATCAAGCAGACATTCTCCCAGATTGGTCATGTTGATTTGGTGAAGAGAGAATGATACATTTCACAGGGCCATGTTGATTTGGCTAGTGGTGAATGGCCTAGGGGCAGTATTTCTCCTATTTGTCATGTTGATTTTATGAGGAGTGAAAAAGACTCAATATTCTCTCACATTTCCTACTCCGAGATGGAGTGATCTAATTTTTATAGGGCAGGTTTGACTTGTTTACAAGTCTAGTCTAGTGTGGAAGATGTAGGCTCAAGAGAAGTCTTGTGATGAGGGGATTCTTGATGGATCTACTCAACATTAGAGCCCTATATTAATTAGACGTGCATGTGAGGAGATGATAAATCAACAAGGATCGTGAACACATTTTCTAGTGAAGAAGAAATTCCAAGAAGATGAGACAAATCATTAAAGAAACCCTGGAAAACACTAAAGAAGATATTCAAGACAAAAGTACAAGTTGGCTCTACAAGGAAATTAAAGGTGACTCGATTCATATAAATAAAGGCTTGATCATTTAATTTTTCATCACATTCACATCTCTTCTCATCAAGTGTGCAAGTCTCAATTGCAGTTGCAGTTATAGTTGTAGTTGTCAGTTACAATTGCAATTGCCAATTGCAGTTGCAGTTGCCAATTGCAGTTGCCAGTTGCCAGTTGCAGTTGCCAATTACAGTTGCAGTTGCAGTTTCCAATTGTCAGTTGCACAAATTTTTAGGTGCGCTATATTGTCTAGGGTTCACTATCTTTGAGGGTTCTTCCTCATACAAGGGAGAAATTCTTTATGTGTTGGGTTTCTTCATAGTGATGGTGATGTACTTATTAATTGGAATTCTTCTTAAGAAATTTTGTTGGGTTTTCTCCCAAGTTTTAGGTTTCCCAGGATAAAATATTGTGTCTATTTTGCATGGATATCTTTCTATGATTTCGTTGTTTCTGTTGCACTTTATTTTGGTTGAGATTTTTAGTGTGTAATTATTCTATGATAACAGTGGCATAAAATTTTATTTGAAATCATAAGAAAATAATTATGAGATCTAAAAATTGAAAATTCAACAAGGTATCATAGCAAGGTTGGTCACAACACTATAAAAGTGTTGTTCTTGTCTTTTTTTGGCTCTTGTTCCAGGCAGGTTACCATGGAGGAATAAGAGGTCTTAGATGACAATTTCCATCCATGAAGAGAGGCCAATGAGCCTCAAATTTCTGTGATTTCTTCCTTGTTTGGACAGGGACCTTGATGGAGCATGATAGTAAGGTCATAGGCATGTCTTACACCTTGAGGAGCAGTGAGGGAGTGTAGGAGAGGAGGTCGAAGCCTAAGGGAAGGGTTGGCTGCTAGAGGAGGGTAGTTGCAAGTTTGAGGATCAAGCCTACCCTCATCCACATCCCTATTTATGGCAGTCGCAACAAGGAAATAAGTCAAGCAATTGAGGAAGAGGAATAGGACCATTGGAGAGGTAAGGTCATAGGCCTTTGGGACATTCTTGTGACATTTTGTAGAAATATACAAGGCTAGAACATTTCCCTTGAGGGATGACAAGTGGGAAATATCAAGGGCAGAGACATAAGGTTTAAGGAGTAGACCTTGGACAACAGTATTGTTGATTAAGGAAGAACTTACTTTTTATCTCATCGTTGGAGGATAGAGGTTACATATTTTCATTTGTGGATGGTAAAGTTCTTGTATGGCCTAAGGTCTCAAGCATAGACTCAACATGAGTGATTGGTGTTTGAGAAGGAGGATTGTACAGGCTATCAAGATGTCCAGCCCAAGAATTGGTACATGACAGTATCATCCTTGGGTGGCTTCATGTACTATGTGACATTTATTTATGATTTCTCTTGGAAGACATGGATCTACTTCATGAAGATAAAGGATGAAGTCTTCAGCAGGTTCTAGGATTTCAAGGCTCAGACAGAGAACTTGATGGGGAAGAAGATCAAGGTTTTAAGGTCAGATAATCAAGGAGAGTGTACTTCCAATGAATCCAGTGATTTCTACAAGGGAGCGGGGATCAATAGGGAGTTAACAGTTCCTTATAACCCTCAACATAATGGTGTTACAGAAAATAAGAGTAAGCCCATTGTGGAGGCGGTCAAGTCAATTATTCATGATCATAATCTACTCATGTTCTTATGGGAATAGGCATCCATCACAGTAGTTTGTTTTCAGAACATAAGTCCTCATTGGATATTAGGAGACAAGACTTCTGAGGAAGCATTCACATAAGTGAAGCTAGAGGTAATCCATTTGGAGATCTTTGGTTGTCTAGTATACATCCATGTACCCAAGGAAAAGAGGACGAAGTTAGAACCTTTTGGAAAGAAGGGTACTTTTGTAGGATACAACGAGACTTTAAAGGCCTACAGGATCTACATTCCAAGACAATGTCATATTGAGGTTATTCGTGATGTCACTTTTGATGAAGAGGTAACCTCTAGGAGGTATAGAGAGTCTCATATGGAGACTGATAGTGAGGAGAAAGAGGCTCTGAAGGATGAGGGTATAGATCCCTCTATTCCAGTTGTTCATTCTTCATACTATCAAGAGGAGTCAGCAGATCCAGTGGATCTACCTAGAGATTTTGTTGTGATCGAGAAGAGGCCAGCATGTATTCGTGACACTTTGCAGGATGCAAAGAGGCATGCCGATCCCAGTGGTACTTTTACGAAGAGAAAACTACCTCAGAGGTTCTCGATTTATATTCCATTGATCAGTCACTTCATTGATTATGAACCTTCCAATTGTGAGGAGGAAACATGCCAACAAATTTGGAAGGATGACATGATGGAAGAGTGTCAGTCCATCATGAAGAATGATGTGTGGGAGATAGTTCTGAGACCAAACGCGAAGTCAGTGGTGACTTCCAAGTGGATCTATAAGATCAAGCATGCAATAGATGGAAACATCGAGAAGTACAAAGTGAGGTTTGTGGTGAGAGGATTCTCCCAGAAAGAGGGAATGGACTATGAAAATATTTTTGCTCCAATTGCCAGGTACACTTCCATCAGGACTATTATTTATATTTCTTCACTTATGGGTTGGAGATTACATCATATGGATGTGAAGACCGTTTTCTTCAATAGTTTGATTGAGGAACCTCGGGGATTTTTGTTACATGGGAAGGAGTCTCATGTTTTCATATTAAAGAAGGATTTGTATGGACTCAAGCAAGCACCCAAGGCATGGTACTCCAATATTGATAGATAATTGATGAGTTTGGGCTTCACTAAGAGTGATGCAAATCCAAACCGTTACTACAAGTTTGTTTATGGTGATATGTGTTGTAGTTTGAGTATCTTTGGAAGATATTCTTATTGTATCAATATTGATTTAGACCAAGACAAAACCCTAAAGAACATTATTATGTTATATTTGCAAATTCATCCCTATTGTGCCTTAGTAAAAGATGGCCCTATTGTTCCTTGACAAAAATAAATTGTAAATTAGATAGGGTGAAGTGTACAAGTCGGCCCTGACCTATTTCTGGGTGGCTCAACTTATATTTTTAAGAGGCTAGGTGCCTCACTTGGAGAACACACAATGCAAGCTCTCTCACACAAGTAAAAGTGTGAAAGTCTGAGGAGGAGACGTAGCTACAGAGGAAGGGTGTTCAAGTGAAAGGTTTTTGTTATTCGTTGGAGGACTATGTTGGTCTAGTTGTACGGTACCCTATTCTAGTTAGGGTTTATGGTTTATCTTTTGTTTAGTGATATCTCTCTTGAGAGAGACATTGTACTTGTTGAAGAATCTATATTGAAGATGCTTTGTTGGGTTTTATCCCCCATGAAGATTTCCTGGGATAAATCTTGGGTATACTATGGATGTCTTTCTTTCAGTGATCCTTATGCATGCAGTTATTGTTTTAATAGTCTAAATTTAAAGAATATTGAACACACTTAATTGCTTAAGAGGAATTTTAACATGGTATGAGAGCAGGCCTGAAAGAATCCATTTGCACAGTATAGAAGAACTCGGTGGGGAAGTAAATACCATAGGAAGACTCTCATAACCCTTGTGCATCTTTCCTTGGTTTTATATTCTTAGTTTGACGAAGTTTTGAAATCTGCAATTCATGTTGCAACTATCGGCAACTGCAAAAAAACGTACAAGGTGATTTCTCCCACTTTCTGGAGGATGCAGGTCAAAGTAAAGCTACCAAGGATCTCGCCTAAGGAGGGTGTACCTTTCCCTCGGAGCATAATTCCAAAATTCACATTTCAAAAATTTAGGGTTTCCTCATAAACCCTAGCTCAAGACGTCTTGGCAGCTACATATCGAAGTTGGAGCAGTTCATATTGGCCTACCACACTCTCTAGTAAGTTCAAAACCTTTCTTTGAGAATTTTTCATTTTTCTTATTGTATTAACGTTCAAGGAAAAGATGGCACCCAGTACCAATCTTGATGAGAATCTTGAGGGTGTTGATAACTTTCGAGCATGGAAGTATAGAGTGAGTCTCATTCTAGAAGAGAATGATCTAGAAGATTTATCCAAAGAATAATTTCAAGAACCTGACAAAGATGAGGCCAAGGAAATACACAAAAAGAACCTAGTTAAGGCAAAGAGAATTATTTATGATTCTATCATTCATTTAGGGTATATGTTTGAGAAGAAGGATAACAAGGTTTAGCAGACTAAGGGAGCATTGTACTGAGGAAGAAGCCATATTGGTAGCAAGAGAAGAGAAACTAGTTGATGAAGAAAATCAAGCCCTAGTAGCTCATGCAAGAAAAGGAAAGAGCAATAAGGAAGTTCATTCACACAAGAAACCTCATGGATTACAAAAGACTCAAAAATTTTCGAAGGATTTCTCAAATTACAGATGTTGCATCTGTGAAAAGATGGGACACATTGCAACAAATTGTCCCAACTCTAAAGGTCATGTTAGAAAAGGAAAGTATAAAATACATCATGCTCATACTGCAGAAGATGATGAACCTGATCAAGAAAGAGCCAAAGAAGAAGACTCAAACAAAGAATATTTTTTGATATCAGCTCTTACAAGTATAGTCACTCACAGAAGTGACATATGGATTATTGATAATGGTGCTTCTAAGAACAAGATAGGTTACAATGATTCCTTCTCAGAATTAGTTCAGAAGGATTCACCTCACAAGGTGAAGCTCAGTGATGACTATCAGTATCCCATCAAAGAAGTAGGAGAAGCACCCTATAGATTAGATTCCGGAAAACATATGAAGATGAAGGATGTTTTGTATGTACCTGGTTTGAAGAAGAATCGCCTTTCTATCTCATATTTGGATGAGAAAGGATTCAGAGTTTCTTTTATTGATGGTGATGTTCTCATGTGACCAAAAGGAAAATCTATTGATGATGATGTAATGATTGGTGTTCAAGAAGGAGGCCTATACAAGTTAAAGGGACATTTAGTTTTAGCATTAGTACACACTACAATCACTCCAAGTGCGTAAGATGGTGACAGGTTTGCCAGAAATCCAAGTCAATCAGGAAGGCATATGTGAGGGTTGTTCACAAGGAAAGCATGTGAAGAAACATTTCCAAGCAGTGATAGAAAATTCAAAGGATCCTTGAACATTAAACATTCAGACGTGTGTGGACCAATGTCAACCACTTCACTTAGTGGGTATGGATATTATGTTTCATTTATTGATGATTTCTCACATAAAACTTGGATTTACGTTTTGAAAGATAAAATTGAATTATTCAACAAGTTCAAAGAATTCAATGCAATTGTTGAAAACCTCTCTGAAAAGAAGATAAAGATTTTGAGATCAAATAATGGATAAGAATTCACATCATATGAATTCAAAGTGTTCTACAAATAATTTTGGATTAAGAGGGCGCTCTATACTCCCTACAATCCTCAACAGAATGGTGTGGTAGAAATAAATAACCATACAATCATGGAAGCAGTGAAGGCCATGATTCATGATCAAGACTTTCCGATGCATCTATGGGAAGAAGTAGCCAGGACTGCAATATGTAAAAAATAGAAGTTCCCACTTTGTACTTGGGAACAAGACATCGAAAGAAATGTTTACAGGTGAAAAGATAGAGGTCAGCCACCTAAGGATATTTTCCTGTACAGTATATGTGCATGTCCCCAAGGACAAGAGATCCAAGTTGGACCCTTCATGAAATAAGGGTATATTTGTTGAATATAGTGAGACATCGAAGGCATACAGAGTTTACATCCCTGGTCACCAGCAAATTGAGACTAGCAGGAGATGTCACCTTTGATGATGATGAAGCCTTCAGTAGATCAAGGAAGAATCATACATATGAGATCCATGATGAGGAGCATTAAGCTCCCATAGTTACAGATACAGATGTAGGTGATGATGTTGTACTAGAAGATCATGATATGGAAGAACCACAGAGACCTGCAGATTCACCCTGAGAGATGATTACTAAGAAGAGAAGACCAGCTTGGGCTCGAGAAATTATTCAGGATGTAGAGAAGTATGATGATCCAGATGGATCCTTCAGAGAAATAAAGAGACCATGACCATATTCTAGTTATGTGGAATTGTTAAGTGACATTATTGATGCGAAGCCTACCAATTATGAAGAGGTTGCAAAAAAGAAAGAATGGAAGGTTTCCATGGTTGAAGAGTATCATTCCATTATAAATAATGATGTTTTGGATGTGGTTCCAAGATCGAAAGAGAAGACAATGGTAAGTTCCAAGTGGATTTACAAGACGAAGCATTCAACAGATGGAAGTATCGAGAAGTACAAGGCAAGGTTTGTGGCACATGGCTTCTCCCATAAAGAAGGAATATATTATGAGGAGACATTTTCTCTTGTAGCAAGATACACTTCGATTAGAGCTACACTTGTGATAGTTTCAATGATGAAGTGGAAGGTACACCAAATGGATGTGAAGACATTTTTTCTAAATGGTTTAATAGAAAAGGAAGTGTATGTGGAGTAGCCACAAGGTTTCAAGACACATGACAGTCAGACACATGTGTGCAGATTGAAGAAAGCATTTTCCAGATTGAAACAAGCACCTAGAGAATGGTATGGTAGAATTGACGGTGCCCTGATGAGCTTGGGATTTACCAAGAGAAAAGCATATTCCAACCTGTACTTTAAGGTTGTGGATGGTGGACCAATGATATTACTATTGTATGTGAATGACATGTTCCTAAAAGGAGACGAGAACCTCATCATTGAAAGTAAGAGGAAGCTTGCTACATATTTCGAGAAGAAAGACTTGGGTATGATGCATTACTTCTTAGGTCTAGAGGTATGGCAGAGACCAAGTGATATTTTACTTAACCAAGTAAATATGTTGTAGAGATTCTAAAGAGATTCTGAATGATGGATTGTAAGGCCATGCCTACACTGATGGTGACAAATATGAATTTATTGAGTGATACATCTTCAGAGACAGTGGATGCCACCATGTATAGACGGATGATTGGTTTTTTGATGTACTTAACGAACATGAGGCTAGATATATGTTTTGTGGTGAACACGATGATTCAGTATATGGTTGAGCCGAGAGGCATTCACTTGATTGAAACAAAACATGTAAGGAGGTACCTGAAGGGTTCAATTGATTATGGAATCAGATATGCTTCAGATCGTGAAATAATCCTGCAAGGCTTTACTGATTCATATTGGGCCAGTAGTGTTGTAGACTGGAAGAGTACATATGGATGTTGCTTTAGTGTGGGATCAGTTATGATCTCATGGTTCAAAAGAAAGCAGACTAGTGTGGTTCTTAGTACGGCTGAGGCAGGTTATATAGCATCATGTTCATCTAGTAGCAAATCAATGTGGATTCGAAAGTTCCATGGAGGATTGTTTGATCTCGATTTAGAGGCAACTTATATCTAGTGTGAGAACCATAGTTGTGTGAGGTTGTCAGATAACCCAGTGTTCCATGAAAATTCCAAGAATATCGAGATTAGGTACCATTATATCAAATATATGCTACAGAAGGGAGCAGTGACGCTCCAGTATGTCACGACAGATGAGAAAATAGAAGACATTTTGACCAAGCCTCTGTCGAGAGCGAAGTTTGTGTACTTTCGAGACAAGCTTGGTGCGGTCTAGAAGGATGTCCCTAGTAAGAGGGAGTGATGAGTTACAAATACAATTCCACGGTAGCAGCATCAGCATGTGGCAGCAGGTAGTCATTCATGGGCATTTTACTGACTATGGCACCAGTCATCATGACCTTGCACAAGGTCAGAAGATGTCAAGCCTTCGGGGTTGGCTAGTTACCCACCTTTTCAAGCTGGTGGGACAACCTATGTGGTTGGAGGTGTTTCCTAGCCTTGAGCTAGATGGGTAGTGTGTGTGCACTACATCTCCTAATCCTTTTGATTAGATTCCTGGTCATTGTGGACCATTTTCATGGTGTTCCAACCAGAGGTTACTAGTTATTTATGAACTATATTCCAGACTTTGTGTGAGCTAGCGAGTTACTAGTTCTTTATGAAATAGATGTCAGATTCTATCTGAGCTGACAAGTTATTAGTTCTTTATGAATTAGATTCCAAATTCAGTGTGAGTTGGTGAGTTACTAGTTCCATATGAACTAGATTCCAGATTATGTGTGAGTTGGCGAGTTAAAGCCTCGTGATGACATAAAGCCTAGATGGATGATGAGACCATGGATGTATGATCTGGTTACAAAAATTATTCAATATAGATTCATGGAAAATCAACAAGGCAATGGTCAAGTGTACATAAGCGTAGAAGCAATCGTGATGATCATGCTAGAAGAATACCTTCCTTGATAAGAGGGAGTGTTGAAGATTGAGTAGCTTTATAAGATATCCTTATTGTATCAATATTGTATTAAACCAAGACAAAACCCTAATGAATAATATTATTTTATATTTGCAAATTCGTCCCTATTGTGCCTTGGTAAAATTCAGCCCTATTGTGCCTTGAAAAAATTTGATTGTAAATTTGTTAAGGTTTAATCTATTATTAGAGTTCTTTGCATTTCACTAGATAATAATAGCATGAGATAGGATCACTGAGAAATACACAATCACAAGAGACACATCATTTATCCTGGGAACCCCTCATGGGGGAGAAAACCCAGCACAACTTCCTTATTATAGATAGTCAATACAATGCCAAGAGATAACTCAAACAAATATAGAAAGTCCTCTCCCAATAATGTGCCTCTCTCTCTCTCTCTCTCTCTCTCTCTCTCTCTCTCTCTCTCTCTCTCTCTCTCTTCTCCAACTACGGATCTGAAACTTTCTCCTCAAATGAACAAGTGAGTGTGTGTCTAGATGAGGTGCTAGCCTCCTAATTTATAAAACTTTGGCACGTGTGGAGGTGTCTTTTCACTGGCAGGGCCGACTTCTCAATCTGGGTGGTTATAACCACCTTTAATATATTATGGGGCTGACTTCTTATTCTTCCTATTACAATTATGTTTTGACCAATTCGCAAAAGGGGATTTGATCTCTTACAATAGCCGACATGATCAATCCACAATAGGGGATTGATCTAATGAATAATACAACAATAATAATTAGAATAGACTTTGTAGTTACATTATTTCAACACTCTCCCTTAACAATAAGGGTATTCTAAAACAACATCAGGAGAGAGAGAGGACATCATCATCAATATCATCTTGGAACACTAATTGGCGTATCTATAAATCATCGAAAGATTTTCTCATCATCAACACAGCACAGAGGCTGGAGTATCATCAACACAGCATGGAGCTAGAGTAGCATCATCATCGTCATCAGTATGAGGCTAAGGTAACATCATCATCATCTTCAGCATTAAAGCTGAAATAATATCATCATCATCATCTTCAGCAAGGACTCAAGAGATGAACTGGCATCATCTTCAGCAAGAGGTTGAAGTGGCATCATCATCATCAACTGCATCGACATGGATTAGTATAAAACTAATACATCATCATCATCAATAACAGCACAAGTTTGATACAACATCAAAAGCAGCAATATCACAGCACAAAGGCTGGCAACACATCATCATAGCATGAGGTTGGAAAATACAGCACGAAGCTGGCAACACATCACAGTAATTAAGTTGGAAACACCACACAGCAATTCAGTTGGAAACACCACAGCAATTAAGCTGGAATCACAATATTAGACTGCATTTACATCACGGTCGTTAAGCTAGAAGAACAGTACTAGGCTAGCTTTACGTCACAGCAATTAAGTTGGAATCACAGTACTTGGCTTGCTTTTCATCACAGCAATTAAGCCGGAAGCACAATACTAGACTGGATTTACGTCACAATCATTAAGATAGAAGCACAATACTAGGTTGGCTTTACATCACAACAATTAAGCTAGAAGCACGGTACTTGTCTTGCTTTTCTTCGCAGCAATTAAGATGGAAGCATGATACTAGACTGGATTTACGTCACAGCAATTAAGATGGAAGCACGGTGCTAGGCATATCTCAACACAACAACTAGACTGGCTTTACATCACRGCAATTAAGTTGGAAGCACAGTACTAGGCATATCTCAACACAACAAATAGACTGGCTTTRCATCACATCAATTAAGTTGGAAGCACAGTACTAGGCATATCTCAACACAACAACTAGACTGGCTTTACATCACAGCAATTAAGCTGGAAGCAGAGTGCTAGGCATATCTCAACACAACAATCTAGACTGGCTTTATGTCAAATAAATTAAGCTAGAAGCACAGTGCTTGGCATATCTCAACACAGCAATCTAGACTGGCTTTATGTCACAGCAATTAAGTTGGAAGCACAGTGTTGGGCATAACTCAACACAACACTACTCTCCCTTTCGAGGGAGGTCCTTTCAGACTATACCAAGCTTATATCGAAAGTGCTCAAACTTTACATGAGATAGAGGCTTGGTCAACACATCGGAAACATGTTCATTCGTGCTAACATATTGGAGCTTTATGGATCCTCTATGCACCATGTCATGGATGTAATGATATCGGATCTCTATGTGCTTCGACTTGTCATGCAATACAGGATTCTCTATCATCTTTATGTAGCTCTGGTTGTCACATAAGATCATGGTTGCTTCCATCTCTAGGTCAAATAGACCAGTCAACAACTTTCCAAGCCATATAGATTTGTAGCTGGCAGAACACACAACAATGTATTCTGCTTCCGTTGTACTAAGAGCAATGTTGGATTACTTCTTACTCTGCCATGAGATCATGGTTGATCCCAAACTGAAAAAACATCCTGAAGTGCTCTTCCTTTCAGAGACACTTCCAGCCCAATCTGAATCAGTGTACCCACTCAATGTGAAATCATGACCTCCATTATAACTAAGACAACAATATAATGTACCTTTAAGGTACCTCATCACATGTTTTGCAACAACTAGGTGAACATGTTTGGGTTCTACCAGAAACTAACTCAAAGTGTTCACGGAAAAACAGATATCTGGTCTAGTGTTCGTCAGGTACATCATCGATCCAATGATCTATCTATACATTGTGGCATCAATCAATTCTGACAAAGTGTCCACCAGTAGCTTTAGCTTCATTTCCATGGGTGTATTCATGGACTTGCACTCCAACATGTCGAATCTCTTCAGGATTTCGACTGCATACTTCCCTTGGCTAAGGAAGATCCTCTTTGGACTCTTCCATACCTCAAGACCTAATAAATAATGCATTAGGCTAAGGTCTTTCATCTCAAATTCTAAAGTGAGCCTCTTCTTACATTCGGTGGTGAGATTTTCTTCTCCAGTTAAGAATAAGTCATCCACATACAGCAACAATATCATCGACTCGTTGTTCATAACCTTGAAGTAGATGTTAGAATCTGCTTTACTCTTAGTAAAACCCAAGCTCGTCAGAAAATTGTTTATCCTGCCATACCAAGCTCTAGGAGCTTGCTTAAATCAGTACACATCCTTCTTCCACTTGCAGACATGACACTTCCTGTCTTCAACCTCAAATCATTGAGGTTTCTCTATATACACTTCTTCTTTGATGACACCATTTAGGAAAGTTGTCTTTACGTCCATCGGGTGTAACTTTCACTTCATCTTAGTTGCAGGGGCTATGATGGTTCTGATCGAAGTGTATCTAGCTACAGGAGCGAATGTCTCTTCATATTCAATGCCTTCCTTTTGAGAAAATCCAGAAGCGACAAATATTTCTTTATACTTCTCAATACTTCCAACAATAGCATGTTTTATTTTGAAGATCCATTTGTAAGATACCACATCCTTACTCTTCGGTCTGGGAACTATTTCCCATACATCATTCTTTAATATGGATTGGTATTCCTTTGTCATGGCATCTGCCCATTCTTTCTTCTGAATGGCTTCTTCAAAGTAGGTAGGCTTCTTCTCTAGGAGATCACGCATCAAAGCCATATAACTAGAGAATGGATTAGGTCTCTTCACCTGTCTCGTGGTTCCTTTGGGAACACCATACTTCTCTCCATATTGAATAAGATCTTTAGCCCAAGCTGGCTTTCTCTTATGGGAGATCATCATCTGAGGAGGCTTGAAATTCTACTATGTCATGATATTTTATAATTTCCTCATCAGGGGAAGTTACGACTTCCCTCACTAGTTATGTAGGTCTCGGAACCTCCCTCACTGATTGTGCAACTCTGGGAGCTACATGTTCCTCTTTATATACTTCTTCAAGCTGGCATCTTCTCGATTTCTTGAGCGTTGCATCTTCATCAAAGGTCACATCCATGTTGATCTCTTACAGGGTATACTTGGTGTTGCATACCAAGTATAATATGAAAGACTGAGTCATGCTTCAAACAAGGTCTGCTTCATGTTCTAATGTTTTGTCATCTTTGGATCCTTCTGCTCCTTTCAGTCAATATTCATATGAGATATTTTGAATCTTAAGAGATAGCTTCTTCTTCATCTTCTTTGGTATATGAGTGTATATGGTCATGTACATAGTCTGCTTCATGTCTTATTTAATACGTTGCCTTCTGCAACCTTCATTATATCTTCCTCAGGGTTATTGCCTGTGACCTGGAACAAGGTCAACAAAACAATAAGAAATAATAATATCCTTTTTATAATCATAGATAAAGAAATAGCATGAATAATCATCACAGTAGCTCCTGAAGCAACGATCAAAAAGTAAGAGATACACTACGAAATGAGGTCAACACTCTTATAGTGTTGTGAACTTTCCTCCAAGGCAACCTGTAACTAACACACAAGGTTTCTCCTAGAGGAGGCGTTAGTTGTATCAGGCAAATGATTACATTAAGTATTTACCTCTATATGCTCATGTGCTACCAAGTATAATACTTTACAAAGACTGTTATCTCAACTATAGTAGTTATTTGTAAAGGGGTAGTCATCAATTTGTCATGTGTACCTTTGAATCTTATCAACTTGATTAATCAAACCTGGAGCCTTGTACTCAAGAATGAGTGTGCTTTCTTTTCTTCCAAATCTCCTTCACTCAATATGATGAGTGATTTCTTCAACCTATCTTATGTACTAAGACAATACGCTATCTCTGACGGAAGGTTGGGTTAGACGATAAGCTCTATGATCTCAACTTTTAATCCATCTAATATCTTGACTCATATTTTTATCAAAGGTAGAATGATGGTCATAGCTACAACATGCAACACTGATCAAAATAATGTCACAACAAATATATGCATATCAGAATAATCACACTTGGGTTGCATCATTCTTCTGAATGTGTTGGATTTTGAGATCCTTTTGGATCTATGGAAAGAGATCCCTTCTCTGGTAAATACCCTTTAAAACTTAACCATTTAAACATGTGTCAGTAAATACCTTTGATGGCATTTACAGGTAGAGGCACCATCTGGTAGTAGCGGTAACGATCACCAACTCTTCAAGGGTGACTGCAACTAGTACTACGGTTGCAACTGCAACTGATACTACAACTGCAACTGATATTGCAACTGCAATTAATACTGCAACTAGCTCTGAGATTGCAACTGCAATTAATACTGCAACTAGCTCTGAGACTGCAACTGCAACTTAGGGTTTTATGAGGAAACCCTAATTTTTTAAACTTCAAATTTTGAAATTTTGATCTAGGGGATAGATGCGCTGAGATGAGGCGAGTAATCCGATGTAGTCAGATTTCTGAAAATCCAACTTTTACCCCCTACAATTTGATCAACATATTTATGGACTGGTGCTTCTGGTTTTCTGGTAGTTATGGTACTCTGGTTTTCTAGTTTTCTAGTACTTTGTTAAAACTAGGGTTTCACTTTCTGGGATATCTAGCCACTGAAAAGTTGCACTAAGGATGCCAAAGTGATCCTTGAGGAAGGGTGCACTTTTCTAGATGGTTTTACGGATAAAATACTTCACCAACAAAAATCCCTAATTTGCATGTTTGGCAACAATGACGTTTTTCACTTTCTCTTGTGAAAGATGCTCTCTTCAGCTTAGCTCTGATACCATGTTAAGATTTAAGTTATTATTAGATTTCTTTGCATTTCACTAGATAACAATAGCATGAGATAGGATCACTGAGAAATACAAAATCACAAGAGACACATCATTTATCCTGGGAAACCCTCATGGGGGAGAAAACCCAACAAAACTTCCTTATTATAGATAGCCAATACAATGCCAAGAGATAACTCAAACAAATACAAAAAGTCCTCTCCCAATAATGTGCCTCACTCTCTCTCTCTCTTCTCCAACTACAGCTCTGAAACTTTCTCCTCAAATGAACAAGTGAGTGTGTGTCTAAGTGAGGCGCTAGCCTCCTTATTTATACAACTCTAGCACATGTGGAGGTGTCTTTTCACTGGCAAGGCCAACTTCTCAATCTGGGTGGTTATAACCACCTTTAATATATTATGGGGACGACTTCTTATTTTGCCTATTACAATTATGTTTTGACCAATCCGCAAAAGGGGATTTGGTCTTTTACAATAGCCAACATGATCAATCTGCAATAGGGGATTGATTTAATGAATAATACAACAATAATAATTAGAATACACTTTGCAGTTACATTATTTCAACAAAATTAGATAGGGTAAAGTGTACAATTCTACCCTGACTTGTTTCTGGGTGACTCAACTTGTATTTATGAGAGGATAGACGCCTCACTTGGAGAACACACAACACAAACCTCTCACACAAGTAAAAGTGTGCAAGTCGGAGGAGGACTGACAGCTATAGAGAAAGGGTGTTCTAGTGAAGGGTTTGGGTTATTTTTTGGACTATCTTGGTCTAGTGGTGCGCTACCCTATTCTGGTTAGGGTTTCTATTTTATCTTTTGTTTGGTGAGATCTCTCTTGAGAGAGACATTGTACTTGTTGAAGAATCTATATTGAAGAAGCTTTGTTGGGTTTTCTCCCCCACAAGGGTTTCCCAAGATAAATATTGTGTATATTGTGGATGTCTTTCTTTCAGTGATCCTTATGCATGCAGTTATTGTTTTAATAGTCTAAATTTAAAGAATAATGAACACACTTATATGCTTAAAAGAAATTTTAACAATCTATTGATCTTGGTATTGTATATTGATGATTTGTTCCTTTTGGGGGTAGAGAGGCTCATTGTTGGGTGCAAGAGGGAGTTGGATTCAAAGTTCGAAATGAAGGATATTGGCTTGATGCATTGTTTCTTGGGATTGGAGGTGTGGTAGAAGCCATGTGAGATATTCCTTGGATAAGGGAAGTATACAGTTGAGATCTTGAGTAGATTCGGTATGATGGAATTCAAGTCCTTGGCTACACCCATGATGACAAATCTGAAGAAGTTGAGTGATCCACTTCATATTCAGATTTGGTGGATCCCACTATGTACAGACAGCTAATTGGATTCTTGATGTACCTAGTTAACACCGGGCCATATATTTTCTTTGCGGTGAGCACCTTGAGTGAGTTTATGGTTGAGCCAAGGAATTTTCATTGGGTTGCAAAAAATCATGTGTTGAGGTATCTCCATGGTATAGTTGGATATGGTCTAAGATATGTCTCAGGTGGTGAAGTAAGGTTGCAGGGATATATTGATTCTGAATAGGCAGAGAGTGCAGTGGACAAAAAGATCACTTCGGGGTGTAGCTTTAGCTTAGGATCAACTATGATATCCTGGTTTAGTAGAAAGTAGAATTATATAGAACTTAGTACAATAGAAGCAAAGTATATCACAGCCATTGTCACAAGTCATGAAGAAGTATGGATTTGGAAGCTTCTTGCGGGACTATTTGATCAGGAGCTAGAGATGACCTTAATACATTTTGATAATCAAAGTTGTGTCAAGATTTCAGAAAATCCAATATTTCATGACAGTTCGAAGCACATTGAGATCAAATATCATTTAATCCAAGACATGGAATAGAAGGGAGCAGTAAAGCTACAACACATATCCACAGATTAGCAGATTGTGGACATTCTCACCAAGCCCCCATCTAAGGTAAATTTTATGTACTTCAGAGACAAGATTGAAGTGATGCAAAATGTCTCCCTTGCTGAGAGGAAGCGTTGATGTTTCTCCAGTTAGCAGCATCAGGAAGACATTCTTTGAGACTGGTCATGTTGATTTGACCAAGAGAGAATGATACATTCACTCACACGGCCATGCTGATTTGGCTAGTGGTGAATGGCCCCAGTGTTGAAATTTCTCCACTTAGCAGCATCAGGCAAACATTCTCCTAGATTGGTCATGCTAATTTGACCAACAGAGAATGATTCATTCACTCACGGGGCCATGTTGATGTGGCTAGTGGTGAATGGCTCATGGGTGGTCTTTCTCCTATCAGTCATGTTGATTTAATGAGGAGTAAAAAATACTCGAGATGCACTCACATTACCTACTCCAGGATGGAGTGGTATAATTTTTATAGGGAAGGTTTGACTTGTTTACAAGTTTAGTCTAATGTTGAATATGTAGGCTCAAGAGACCTCTTGTGATGAGGGGATTCTCGGTGGATCTACTCAACATTAGAGTCCTACATTAATTAGGCATGCATGTGAGGAGATGATAAATCAACAAGGCTCATGAACAACTTTTCTAGTGAACAAAAAAAGCCAAGAAGACCAGACAAACCATTAAATAAACCCCGGAAAGAATTAAAGAATATGTTGAAGACAAAAGTACAAGTTGACCCTACAAGGAAATTAAAGGTGACTTGATTCATATAATTAAAGGCTTAATGATTTCATTTTTCATCACAATCGCAAATCTTCTCATCAAGTGTGCAAGTCCCAGTTGCAGTTGTCAGTTACAGTTTCCAATTGCAGTTGTCAGTTACAGTTTCTAGTTGTAGTTGTCAGTTGCGCAAATTTTGAGGTGTGATATCTTGTCTAGGGTTTGCTATATTTGAGGGTTCTTCCTCATACAAGGGTGAAATTATTTATGTGTTAGGTTTCTTCATATTGATGGTGATGTAATTATTGGCTGGAATTATTCTAAATAAAAATTGTTGGGTTTTCTCCTAAGTTTGGGTTTCCCAAATTGAAAATTCAACACTATTAAACTGACCTTCCACAAAAAACTTCATAGAGGGCCATAAGAAGCTCCTTTATGACGATATTATTGTCTTAATCAAATAATATCCCTTTTCTCAATGAAAATGAAATATTTGACTTTACATGGTCTATGGGAAATTAACAAATATGCATAAGTGAATACACAACCAATAGAAAAGTAAGCTAATCAAACTAATCCTACTTGAACTATATGGTTTGTTCCCAAATTGGACTAATTTATCTTAAGGTGTGCATTCATTCCATATAATAATTGTACAGGGTGATCCAAAACATAGGAAAACCTCAATCACATGTTGACATAAACCAATGATATTGCACTTCCATCAAGTTCCATTAATAGTCCTAGTTGAAGTCCGAAACCCTCTCTTCAATGGTCCCTCCCTTTCCATGCCGCCCTTCAACACGTCATGGGAAGAAACTAAGAGTAAGATTGTCTCCTTCCCTTATGTTTCTAGCAACTGAGGTGCCTTGGAAAGGTGAGGTGGCCCTTTGATCTCTTCACCCCACTAAAACTACCCATTGGCCAAAGCATGTGAGAATAATATACAAGTTCTTCTCTTTGAGGTATTTAGTGTTGAAATATTGTAACTTCGAAGAATATTATACCTAAGAAGGAATGTTGAATAATATTATTATATCATTTTTATTAATTAGGCCCTATTATGCCTTTGTAAAAGTCGGCCCTTTTGTGCCTTAACAGTTAAAATGTAAATTAAGAGGGTAAAATGACAGGTCGGCTCAGACCTAATTATAGGCTAGCCAGACCATTATTTATAAGAGAGGCGAACACCTCATTTGCAACACACTCAGCTTTGAAGTGCGTAAGTCTTGGAGGAGAACCTACTGCAAATAGGGGTGATGTCAAGGAGGGTTTCTGGTCTATCTCTTAGTATTACTTAGTCAAGTGGTGTTATATTATTCCTAGTGAAGGAGTAGAGGAGGATATTCTATACGGTCTTTGGTCTATCTATATTGAGGAAGTTTTGATGGGTTTTCTTCTCCATGAGGGTTTCCCGAGATAATATGTGTGTCTCTATTGTTTTTTTGATTGCCTCTCTTTCAGTGATCTTATTTATACAGCTAATGTGATAAACGATCATAATAATAAAGAATAATTGTAATTGCTAGTTGTATAAGTAAAACTTCAACATGGTATCAGAGCATGCCTGAAAGAGACCAATTCACACTTTATAAAGAAGTATCTAGCCTCAGTGCACCCTCTCCCAGATTCAGTTTTCAATGTTGCAGCTGCTACAAAATTAGGGTTTCTGCATAAACACTAAGAGTGACGTTTTTACCTTTGTTGGAGAATGTTGTTGAAACCAAGACCATCTAGGATCTCGCCCTAGGAGGGCGCATCTAGTCTCTGGATTAGAATTCTGAAATTCAAACTTCGAGGAATTAACATTTCCTCATCAACCCTAGGTTGTGATTGCAGTTGCAGTTGCAGCTGCAGTTGTAGTTGCAGTTTTAGTTGAAGTATCAGTTGCAGTGCCAATTCCTTCATGTCGGTTGCAACACCAGTTCTAGTGCTAGCACCAGTTGCAGTGAAAGTTTTTGTGAAGTGTTGGGACTGATTTTTATTGTCCTAGTGCGCATTACCCTAGAAAATCTTTAGCTACCTTTAAATTACAAGTTGTGGCACCTTTGAAGTTTTAAAGGTTTGCTACTTGTTGTCGCTAATGTCAGATGGTGCCACTACCTAACGATATTGTCAGAGGTATGTACTTACATATGTTTAAGCTATATCATTATTTTTAAAGGGTATTTGCAGGAGAAAAAGATCTTTTGTCTAAACAACAATCATATATCCAGAGGGATCTCAGATCCTTCACATTCAGAGAAACAATGCACCTCAGGTTTGATCAATTTAATATGCCTCTATTTATTATGATCTTATGAACATCTAGGTTGTATTTTGATTTACTGAAGTTGTGACTATCATACTAATCATTGGTCAAAATTAAATTCAAAGTATTAATCTCATTAAAGTTGAGAATATAGAGTTTATTCTCTAACCCTATTTTTTGTCAAGAAAGCATATTATATTACTACATAGGACAGGTTGAATAAAATACTTGTCATCTTGAGTGAAGGAGACTCAGAAGAAAAGAAACACACTCATTCTTGAGGACAAGACTCCAGGTTCCAAGTTTGATTGATTCAAATTTACACATATCAAGTTTGATAACTGCTAAATGGAATCAACCTATCGTCTCCTTCGGGGCTGACTCGACCTCCCAGCCTAGGATCGTTCAAGTCACCAAACCAAATGGTTTGTCAGGCTCCCGATGAAACCGATTTAAATTGACATAGACCCTTTACTTTCTCGACACGGATATGTAGCACTCGTGGAACCTTTCCTTAGTTCTTTTCAACTCTTAATGCCAACATGGCTAGCTCCTCGTGCTAGGATTTCTCCTTGACGTGACCATGGGCTATGGTCATGGGACAGCTCCCTTTGTGATTACGTATTTTGGAACTTTCATGAGTTGCTTTCTACTTTTCCTAGATTTCTGAATCGGTGAATTCTATGGGACCATATCTACGGTCCAAGTTCTCCTCGTGATCAACGGTTGTGACTAGCTTCACGAGTTATGACTTCATGAGTCCTCTCTTCTTCTGGCTCTTCTATTCGCAACTTGCATATCAGCGAAGTGTTGATCTCTTGCCATGCATCCTATCCCAATGGACGGCTAGGATTAATTCAGCTTTCCTATCTTTTCGAGTATTCTCTCTCTTCGAACTTTCTCCGAAGGGTTCTTCCTCTGAAGCGTGTGGATCTCTGCCACATACCCTTCCAGATCCAACGGTCTGGATTGAAATTGTTCTTCGCGACTTCCCGAAGATCTTCATTCACTCTCGTCAAACCTTCTGAAGTTATAACTCTTGAACCTCTCAATATTTTTCCACCTGTCTCCTCCTCGACGATGGACGATTTCAATGTCTTCGGGACTTTCACATGTCCTCGACTCCTTTTCACACTTAGCACAAATTCTCCTTTCGAGACTTAGATTGTTCTTGAACACCTTATGCACTCCTTGCAGAGTTCTACACAGATTCTTCTGCGACTTTGCTCGGCTTGAAAACCTTCAAGGTTCCTAGTTCCTTTGTGTCCTTCAGTGGACTCCCTCCTACCTTCCTAGTAGAATATCGCTCTTCTTCCTGAGTTTGTAAGATGGAATTCTAGTCTATCTCGGTGCACTCCTTGCGCTCAGCTCAGTTCTTTGACGGTTTCTCCCTTAGCCTTATGGAAAGGTTTAAGGCATCTCCTTTCCTTTGTCGATGCACTCTTGCAAAGCCTCCCTTCCTCGGAATGTTCAGTAATTATGGGGTTCTCCTATGGATACCAACACTTCCAAAGGTTTTTTTTCTTGTGTGCACTCTCACTAGCTCGATGCCATCCTGGCAGAGTACTTCAGAGTGTTTAGGAACTCTAAGTTGTGTTTCCTCCCACACAGTCTTTCCTTCCAAGGTACTTAACCACCTTGAAATTTCTCCCCGAGTCTGTGAATTAACCTGGTGTGCCCTCTTGGTAGCTTCTCTTCTGACTCCACTGAGTTCAGACACACACTCCTTGCGTCGGCTCACAGAGTTTTCTTTCTATGCCACGCACTCCTTGCACTTAGCCTAGAGAACCAGACTTAGTTCAACACACTCACGGATAGAAAAATGTATCTCTATCCCAGCAGATGATTTCTAACATTCATCTATAATTCAAGTTCTTGTAAATGACATTCACAACACAGCATCCATTACACAGAATTTGAAAACAAGAAAAACTGTTATTTTCTATTAATGGTAGAATGTGAAATTACAATAGTGGAGTCTGAGATGTAACTGAGTCTCGACTCTCTATGTTTCTTTCCTGGCTAACTCTATCTTAGCTAACCTCCTACAACCCAACACAGCCTAACCTACAACCAACCAACCTTTCTTGGCAACAATACAACAATTTATACTAGAGGGGCTCAACGAGCTTCCCTCGCAAGCTAAACTAGTGGTGTCAAATCACCATTCAAAATGCCATCGAAAGGGAAAATTACAATGATGGAAATATTCTCCAAATCGGATACAGATCCATTATGTCGTCAACCACTTAATGGGGACCTTATCTCCATCTTGTGTGAATGCACCATTCGGCTCATCTAGCTTGTCATCAATAAATGTCTGGATCACGCTTTGGATTTTCAAGACAAAATGAAAGGGTGGAGTCTCTCCCTTTTCTCAAATGTGCACCATGTGAATTAATTAACTGGAACATGCTAAGGTGGAGCGATGCTCCTGCATCATACTCCATGGCTACGAAAATCATGAGCTCCTGCTCATGAGCTTCTAGCATGGTTGAAATCCTCATGGATCCCAAACTTTCTCTTGGAGTTGTCTCTCGGCTCCTCTGCTTCACTGCTTTTGCTCCTACATCATCCTTGCTGCTCGTGGAGGCTTCCTTCTGTTCAGCTTCTCCTTCCTGACCGCCTCCTCTACCGACCCTAACATCAGCTTCCTTATCTCTTCAACCACCTCTTCCATCTGCTCTATCAGTTGGCTCTTCTGTTGCAGACTAACTTGTTGCACTTCTCCTTCATCTTTGGGTAAATCACACTAATCCCCCAAGGTATCTCTCTCATCTCTCATGGTATTGGCTTGCCACTCTGTTGCATCCTCTACTTCTATAGTCTCAATACTGAATTTTCATTTAGCTACCTCCTTGGACAAATTGACCCCTATCAGTTTCCTGACTGGTTCTGTTCCAACTTCCACCAACTGCTCCTTATGTTGGTGTGTCTCCTCTAGCATGGCTATCTTTCGGCAGCCACCTTCTGGTTCTGGAATGTCTAACCAATCCTCTGGTACCCTTAATTCCAACTCCCACTGAGTGAGTAACTCAACTGGGCGTTTTCCTTCTGTTGGGATAGACATTAGTACCTATTCCCTTTCAATGATAGTCTCATCTTGATGTCCTTATGTTGCTTCTGCAACATATGTACTAGCCTCTCCTCGGTCGCTTGGTAGGAATATATCGACTCCTCCAATGATCAAAACGTTCCTATGATCCTTCTCCTCGATAAAATAAGTTCTCAACTTCCCATCATCTTCATTCACACAGTTCAAAGTTCTGTGTGAATCTCCATCTGGGTGAGGTATTCCTTTTGCCTCCTCTTCATATTTCAAGTCATCCAAACGTGAACTCTCAACTGAGCTCATATCTCCTCCCTTTCGCACCTGGCAACCTGGGATGTCTCCTCTTCCCACCTGGAAGTTTATGAGATCCACTGATCCCTTCACCTTGCTCACTTGGCAATCTACGAGACCCCTACCAGATCTCTTTCCCTTATGACTGAGGTTTCCAGCATGCCTCAACTACCTTTTTAACCTCTGTTGCTACCCTCTGGCCAACAACTTCTGAATAGACCATTTGGTTGTCCTCTTCAAAGGACATCCACACCTCCAGTGTACCTTTGCCTCATGCTGCATCTTGAATGCTAGCTTCTCCATCTGTGCTCTAATTTCACTGAGCTCCTTGTCCATCCCCACTCTTCTTTTATGCGTGTAGACTCTCCCTTGATCATGCTCATGACTTCCAATGGCCATATTTCTTCACCTGCATCCCACCTGGTTGTTTAACATCTGTTGCACACCTTGAAATTGTTTCAACAAAGTACTATGTTATGCCTCCCTCTCTTACGGAAATCAAGTATGCCTTCGCCCTGATATATCCTTTGCCTATGATCTGCAAACAAAACAAGCTCTGATACCACTTGTTGTCAACCTCCCCTCCTCTCCTTAGGGGATAACTCGACCTCTCAGTCTAGGATCGATCATTCAAGTCACCAAACTGAATGGTTCTTCAGGCTCCTGATGGAACCAATTTAACTTGACACGGGCCCTTTACTTTTTCGACGCGGATATGTAGCACCTGTGGACCCTCTCCTTAGCGCTTTTCAACTCTTAACGCCAATACAGCTAGCTCCTCGTGCTAGGATTTCTACTTTACGTGACCATGAGCTATGGTCATGGGCCAGCTCCCTTCGTGATCCCGTACTTCGAAACTTTCGCGAGTTTCTTTCTCCTTTTCCCCGATTTATAAATTGGTGAATTCTCTGGGACCAAATATACGGTCCACGTTATCCTCGTGATCAAGGGCTATGACCAGCTTCACGAGTCCTCTCTTCTCCCAACTCTTCTTTTCCCTACTTGTGTATCAGCGAAGTGTTGATCTATCGCCATGCATCCTATCCCAATGGATGGTTAGGATTACTTCGGCTTTCCCATCTCTTCGGGTATTCTCTCTCTTCGACTTTTCTCTGAAGGGTTCCTCCTCTAAAGCGCGTGGATCTCTGTCATGTACCCTTCTAGATCCAATGGTCTGGATTGAAATCACTCTTCGCGACTTCGCAAAGATCTACGTTTTCTCTCAAAAATCCTTCTAAAGTTCTAACTCCCGAACCTCTTGATATTTTGCCACTTGTCTCCTCCTCGACGATGGATGATTTCACTATCTTTGGGACTTCGTAAAGTCCTCGACTCCTTTTCACACTTAGCACAAATTATCCTTTTGAGACTTAGACTGTTCTCATACGCCTTCTACACTCCTTGCAGAGTGCTGCGTAGATTCTTCTGCGACTTTGCTCGAATTGAAAACCTTCAAGGTTCCCAGTTCCTTTGTGTCCTTCAGTGGACTCCCTCCTACCTTCCTGGTAGAATATCACTCTTCTTCTTGAGATTGTAATATGGACTTCTGATCTATCTCGGTGCACTTTTTGTGCTCAGCTTAGTTCTTCAATGGTTTCTCCCTTAGCCTTATGTAAAGGTTTAAGGCATCTCCTTTCCTTTGTCGATGCACTCTTGCAAAGTCTCCCTTCCTCAAAATGTTCAGTAATTATGGGTTTCTCCTAAGGATACCAACACTTCCAAAGGTTTTGTTCTTGTGCACACTTGCACTCTAAGCTCGATGCCCTCCTGACAGAGTATTTCAGATTGTTCAGGAACTCTGAGATGTGTTTCCTCCCACATAGTATTTCCTTCCAAGGTACTTAACCACCTTGAAATTTCTCCCTGAGTCTGTGAATTAACCTGGTGTGCCCTCCTGGCATCTTCTCTTATGACTCCACTGAGTTCAGACACGCACTCCTTGCGTCGGCTCATAGATTTCCCTTTCTCTTTCGCGCACTCCCTGCACTTAGCCTAGAGAACCAGACTTAGTTCAACACACTCACGGATAGAAAACTATATATCTATCCCTGCAAACGATTTCTAACATTCATTTACAATTCAAATGCATGTAAATGACATTCACAACACAACATCCATTACACAGAATTTGAAAACAGGAAAAACTATCATTTTCTATTAATGGTAGAATGTCAAATTACAATAGTGGAGTCTGAGCTACAACTGAGTCTCGGCTCTCTGTGTTTCATTCCTGGATAACTCTATCTTATCTAACCTCCTACAACCCAACATAGCCTAACCTACATCCAACCAACCTTTCTTGGCAACAATACAACAATTTATGCAAGAGGGGCTCAACGAGCTTCCCTCACAAGCTAAACTAGTGGTGTCAAATCACCTTTCAAAATGCCTATAGAAAGGGAAAATTACAATGATGGAAATATGATCCAAATCGTTTGCAGATCCATTCTATCGTCAACCACTTAATGGATACATTATCTCCATCTTGTGCGAATGCACCATTCGTCTTGTCCAGCTCGTCATCAATAAATGTCTGGATCACGCTTTGGATTTTCAAGGAAAATGAAAGGGCATCGTCTCTCCCTTTCTCAAATGCGCACCATGCGAATGAATTGACTAGCGTGTGCTAAGGTGGGGCGATGCTCCTACATCACTAAACACTATAGTTGTGATAGCAACCTTTGAAAAGTTTTAATATTGATTACTTGGTAACATGTGAGCACTATTGAGATAAACACTTATCGTAATCATTTACTAGATTAACATCTCCTCTAGGAGAAACTTCTTGTTTTTTTTCCAAGTTACCATGGAGGAATGATTGATCACAACACTAGAAGATTGTTTCTCTCATTCCTTATTATTGTATTTCTTACTTTTTACCCTTGTTTTAGGCAGTTCACAAGTGATAGCTCTAAAGGAACTATTGTGATGATTGTTCTTGTTATTATTTTATTATTATTATAAATAGTATTATTCGTGTCTATTGTTTCTCCCTTGTTGTTCTTGTTCCGGATAGGTCATAGGTGATAACCCTGAGAAGCTATAGTGACGATTGCAGGAGGCAACATATTAGATGAGACATGGAGCAGACTATCCAAGTTGTATACATGACTGTATACATTCATGTACCAAAGAAGATGAAGAAGAAGCTATTTTTGAGATACAGAGTATCTCATATGGAAAATGATTATAAGGAGAAGAATGCTCCAAAGATGACTGGACATTAGAAAAGAACTCACAGCAGATTTGGTCAATGGATAATGAAGCCACCTTGACAGGAAGCAGAATTCGTTTGAAGTATGACTCATCTTTTCATATTAAGACTTGGTATTCAACACCAAGTATATCCTGCAGAGACTATGAAGTTTTTGTAGACTCAAAAGAAATCAAGACTCAGAGTAAGCCTGATCTTAGAAAGGATCATATGGGAAAAAGAGACATCTTCCAGTACTGGAAGACAGATGCCATGAGTTGAGAAGACTAGATTGTAGCTTCAAAGACCTCTAGGAGACATGAAATCTCTTGAGAAGATTCCCTTGTTTCAATAACATAGGAGGAAGCCAGTCAGAAGGATTGGGATATGGATTTTTCCTTAAGACCAAAAGGGAAGTTAGTGGTGACTTCCAATATTTATCTAACAGATCAAGCATGTTGCATATAATAGTATAGAGATGTAAAAAGCATGAGGATTCTCCCAACAAGAGGGAGAAGACTATGACGAGATAGTTGCTCCAGTAATCAAAAGAAGTATTTATAGAACAAACATGATTCATTAAAAGAAGTCAACACAGTATGAGATTCAAAGGGAGAAGGTATGAAAATACTTGTATTTGATATTGAGTTATCTGTATTTGATATTGAGTTATCTCCAGTGCTATTTGGTGCAATACATTATTCAGGCCATGGAGACATGACTACAATAGAAGATTCGGTTACCTTCAGAGAAAGAGGATAATCTACCCTCAGTGTCAATCATTGAGCCACTCTCAGTTTCATATGAAGTTGTTTCCATGATGGAGCATAGGAGCTACTCTCAGAGTTTAGCAACTACAGTGAGAATAGAGCAACCATTCTCATATTCAGAAATAGCAGTTGTAGGTGCAAAGTCTTGGTTCCAGAAGGAACAGTTGCAAAAAAAGTAGAGGACATACTCTCAGGCAGTGAGACAAACAATTATTTGCAGAAATCACATAGAACCAACACATGATTATGGAGATTGAGTTGCAGTTGAGCAAGCGTACCAGGTTGGTACAATGTGATGTGAAAATTTAGTTTCAAAGTACAAGACAGGAAGACTCATGTCTACAAGTTGAAGCAAGCTCCAAGAGCTTGGTATGGAAGGATTGATAGTTTTCTAATGAGCTTGGGCTTTACCAAGAGTAAATTTGATCCCAACCTTTACTTCAATATTGAGAATGATGGACCAGTTATATTGCTACTATATGTGGATGACTTATTCTTGACAGATGAAGAAAATCTCATCACATATTGTAAGAAGCTTACCGTTTAGATTGAAATGAAGGACCTAGGCCCGATGCACTCTTTCTTAGGTATTGAAGTATGGTAGAGCCCTAAAGAGATTTCCGTTAATCAAGGAAAATATGTTGTGGAAATTCTGAAGAGATTCGACATGATGGACTGTAAAACCATGTCCACTCCTATGGAGACGAATCTAGAGTTATTGGTTGATACTTTGTCATAAATAGTTGATGTTACTATATACAGATAGATGATTGATTCGTCAATGTATTTGATGAATACCATACCAGTTATATGCTTTGTTGTGAAAACCTTGAGTCAGTATCTGGTGGAGCCCAGACATGTTCACCTTGTAGCTGCAAAGCATGTGATGAGATACCTTAAGGGTACATTGGACTATGGCCTCTATTATACTAGAGACTGTGACTTCAAATTATATGGCTATACTAATTCAGATTGGGCTGGAAATGCTTCAGATAGAAAAAACACTTCAGGATGTTGTATCAGTTTGGGGTTAGCAATGACTTCATGGCAAAGCAGGAAGCAATCTAGTATTTCTCTCAGTACGGAAGAAGCGAAGTACATTGTAGCATGCTCCGCCAGTTGTGAAGCCATATGGATTCGGAAGATGTTGACAGGTCTATTTGGCTTAGAGATGGATGCTACCATGATATTTTTTGATAACCAGAGTTGCATAAATATGACAGAGAACCCAGTGTTCCATGATAAAACGAAGCACATTGAGATCTGGTACCACTACATTCGTGACTTGGTATAGAAGGGAGTTGTGAAGCTCCAGTATGTTGGCACAAATGAGAAGGTTGCAGATGTGTTGACTAAGCTTATGTCTCCTGTGAAGTTTGATTTTTTTTGAGACAATATTTGTGTAGTTCGAAAGGACCTCCCTCGAAAGGGGGAGTGATGTTGATGATACTATGGTATCTTGTCCAATGACAGGTAGCTCGGTTAGGATTTTATATCCTAGGGGATTGCTCATCCCTGGATAGATCCCAAAGGTATGGTAAGGATGGTCTGTTAGAGTACATGTGCATGTATATGCCAGTTGTGGTCAGTAGTGGTATCTTAGTTAGGATTCTATATCATAGGGAATCTTATGATTCTTAGGTAGATCCCAAAGGTCCGGTAAGGACAGTCTGTGAGAGTACCACAAATGTTGTTGATGCACCTGCCTCATTCTGTTGCCACATATAGATTTTGATGTTCCAGTTATATTGTTGTTGATGTTGATGTTCCAGCTTCATGATGTTGATGATGATGATGTTACTCCAACTCTGTGTTGTAGATGATAATGATGTTCAGTTTCTATTGATGTTGATGATGAGAAAAACTTCTAATGACCTATAGATATGACCAACAGTGTTCCTGATGTTGATGACGATGTCTCATCCTCTTGATGATGTATTGTTTCCAGTCAGTTGTTATTTATTTTGTCAGTAGAATACCCTTCTTGTTAAGGGGGAGTGTTGAAATATTGTAACTTCGAAAAATATTCTATCTAAGAAGGAATGTTGAATAATATTATTATATTATGTTTATTAATTAGGCCCTATTGTGCCTTTGTAAAAGTTGTCCATTTTGTGCTTTGACAGTTAAAATGTAAATTAAGAGGGTAAAGTGTCAGGTCAACCCAAACCTGATTATAGGCTGGCCAAACCACTATTTATAAGAGAGGTCAGCACCTCATTTGCAACAAAGTCAACTCTGTAGTGTGCAAGTCTTGGAGGAGAACCTACTGCAACTGGGGGTTGTTAGAAGGTAATGGATGTGCTCGTTTAACCATAGACAATATAACAATATTGTCACCCAACCATAGGCTGAAGCCACCCCCGAGCACCTTAACCTTAACAAAGAATGATTATGGAAGCAAACAAATAGCCAACCAGGGATAATACACCAAGCAAAGATAACCAAGACTGATCAGAAATTCCAACCATAACCAATAGAAATTCCAAGCCTAAACTAGGAAAACAGATTGTGGTAGTTGTCGAATGTAGCTGCTCCCGAGACTTGTGCACTTGCCCAGTTTCTGCAGTGTGCACTTCTTCCCAGCTGAAATTTTGAGTTGTGTTGTACAAAATGAGGTCTAGCTACTTGTATTTATATTGTTTTCCTGAGCTATCTGGGCCGACTTCTCATTCTGTAGGCTAAATACTTAATATTAAATATTTCCTTGAGATGACTTGTCTTCTAGGGTTATGTTCAATGATTTAGGGTTTCTTCTTGCTTCCCAGAATATTCTATTCTCGTTGGGGTTACATGTGGAGATAAATACCTCTCGCAGCTACCATAATACCAACACTCCCTCCTAGCTAGGGAGATATTGAAGGCAATGGTCTTGATAACAAACATGTCATTCAATCGGTAGCATCATCATAGTTGTACAGCCTATCTCATGATTAGATCACGAGCACCATCTTCACTATCATCTGATAGCATCAACTGCATCATCTCTCGAAGCCATACTCCATCTGAGTAATCAGACATGATGCTAAATAAGTCACTCACTCCATAGAGTGATACAAGGACCATTCTTCTAATCCAGACATACGTCCTAGAAGAATGGTTGTCCCAACAGATGCCAAAAGCTACACCATGGACTACAGAGACCATTCCTATAGGAATGTCAACCTAGGACTATTTTCTAATTGAGTCATATGTACCATAAAGATTCGTCTCAACCTATATGCCTTAGAAAATATCGATCATAAACCATTTTCCTAATCAGGCCACAATCTGTGCCTTAGGAAAATACCATTCCATGACATGTCAACAAACTATCAACCTGGACCATTCTCCACATAGAGAATACCTATCCACCAGTAATTTGTTCTATCTAGACCATTCTTAGCCTGGAGAATGTATGTCTAGAAGCACACTGACTATACATCTAGATGATCATCATTGTCAACACTATTGATAGTCTACATGGAAATTAGAACAATGTCATTCAATAGAACACAACTGCGTCTATCCATAGTAGTACAAAAACTAAAATCCAGTGGTATACTACCACACCAAGTAGCGCATGGCTACTTAATCAGTGACACCTAGTCACAACCAGTGGAACACATCCACAACAGTAGCATACATCTATTTTCCAAAGACATACAGTCTTTATAGCAATCATATCATCTAATATCAACCTGCACAAGAAAACAATATCATGATATAAACTGAGTCATCTGGGCCATTCTTCCACTCACATCTGTGAGATCTAGAAGAGAATCTGCCCTCAGAAGTTAAAACATCAGCCATGAGCTACTAAAATATTCTTCTCAAGCATAGAAGAATAATTGTCCTGATTTATGAGCCTGGACCATTCACCTTTCTGGGCCATTCCTCTAGCACCAAACAACGTGCAACCTGGAGAGAATGAGTCTTCCCTAGGGAATGCATGTCCCTGATTGTTGAACCTGTACCATTCACCTAACTGGGCCATTCCTCTGACACTACACAAAGTGAAACCTGGAGAGAATGATTATGCCCTAGGGAATGACTGTCCAGACCATTTCCTAAGGAAATGATTGTCTTGCACCAATCTCCAAAACGGACCATTCTTTGAAACTGCTCACAATTGTGAACTTCGAAAGAATGACTGCCCAGCGACGTAGACCATTCTACTTGACCACTACTTAGAGTGAATTTCAAGAAGAAAGATTGTCCTAGACCATTCCCCCACACTGGCCACAAGGAGAATCGTTGTCTATGGTACATCAACAATCTATCGAACTATTTTCATTACGAAAATGATCGTCCGATCTGGACCATTTTTCGAACTGGAAAATGCATGTCCATCAGAAATCTCAAACCACTTTCCGAACTGGAAAGGAACTGCTCATCCTGAACCATTTTTCAAACTGAAAAATGACTATCCATAAATCAATAACACATTAGTGCTCCCTCCCAACCTGGGAGTAATCTCTTCCTTTTTCAATAAGGAAGTCGTCTCCACGAGCTCCAGCTTATTTTCTTGAGTATGCAAGCTTTTTCATCTTGGATAGAGGTTTTACCAAAATATCTTATATCTGCTCATCTGTGGAGATATATTGGAGAACCACTTCTATTTTCTGGACTTCAACACAGAGAATGCAATGCTCGATCTCAATGTACTTCGGTCTTTCTGGAACACTGGTTTTCTTTTGAAGGCTTCATACAGTTCTGATTATTACAGTATGTCATGGTTGGATGACATCGTGGAAAGGCTCAAACTGGAACATATCTAAGTGTCACTTATTCTGTCATCATGAGATTTTGTCATGGATTGGCAATCCATTATCCTGGACTTTTGAGTAACCATTCTAATACAATATCTTTGTTATAGAAATTATTCACCACGCTTTTGTTGTTCATTGGAGCCTCTGCACCAAGTTGTCTTCTTCCATCTATAAACAAGAGTCTCTTTCTGGTATACTTCAAAACCTTGAGGTTGCTCTACATACGCTTCTTTGTTCAATTACTTTGTTGAGGAGAACAGTCCTTGCATTCATCTGATGTAAACTCCAACCCATGGATATGGAAAGAGATATAATGTCTCAGGTAGAGGTATGTTTGGTTACTAGAACAAGCTATCATCATAGTCCTCTCCCTCCATCTGGGAGAACCTTTACTTCTGGATCTCGCAATGCTTTCATTCATAAGTCTTCCATACATTGTTATTCATCACAACTTTCATTTCCTTTGCTTGATTGGTTTTAGTGGGTTCAAACCATGCAGATAGTCTTGTGATTCTCGATATAATGATTGGTTGTTCTAGATTTTCTTTCTCTCTTAGAATCTTCATGTTCTTCCTCATGTTTCTCTTTAGCTCTTGGGTCCATGGATTTTTCTATAGATTCCATGCCCTGAAGATTTCAAATTATTCCCTTCATCCTAGGATCATGGATGTGGATGGACAACCAGGGATACTTTAGGGATTCTTTTCGAGGAAGACTTCTTCTAAAGTCAAATTGAACACGTGTTGATTTTCATGGTTGTTACCATCAATGGGAACATGGATAGATACTTCATAATCCTTGATGGATCACATTATTTAAGATTATCTCCCTCCTAATCCATGTTTCGTGCATGAATGCATGCTCTTCTTTTGGAATTATATAATTGGCTCCCTCCAACTAAGAGAGTCCACGCTTTCGTCTGCAACCTTATTGCCTTCTGCAAAGTGTTACAAGTTTTTTTCTAATTTCCTCTTGATTGATGACTTCTTTTTGTTTTTAAGTCTTCCAGGTTTCTTCAAGTTTGATTCTGATTTCGGCTTATCTTGCAGTTGTAATAGCTTCCACATGAATTGTTACCAAGGATTGTCGATATACTTCATCTTTTGATGTGTATTGCTTGACTTGTAGTTATCGTGATAGAAATCCTTATCTTGTTATTCTTCCATAGGTATTGTATCCCTTTGAACATATTATCTTCTAAGAAATAGATATGCAAGATATGTACAGAAATTATGTAAACATTGTATGTACATGAATTATGAAGAATGTTGTTACCTTGTCTTAGAAGAAGAAGTTTGTTTATCCTGCTTGGCCTTCATTGAGGGTTCCCTTTCTTCGGCGACTGATGCTTCATGTGCTTCCTTCCTTTTCTTTAACTCGGGACAATGATTCTTGTAGTGACCATGTAATATACTAGATATAAAAAGTATGCAAAACAGAAACAAAATGCTAGAAATGGTAGAATAACAGTAATATAACCAGCATAATCTCCACAATAACATAGAAATGATATAAGAACAACAACAGAAATAGCACTTTGATTCAGAAAGCAATGTTCACGGGCCTCTTCGAGGGGGCAACCTCCAGTCAAGCAGCTCTCTGTTAAAATAATCTCCCAGGTAGGGTTTTCATACCCTCGACCCTTATTTATACTAAATATGTCTATCAAGAGAAACATCTAGAGGAAGATCCTTCTAGAAGCAGAAGCTTCTATTAGGTATTCTTACATCCGCCTTATTCTATTTTATTGAAAGGACTTATTAATATTGACCTTTATTACATCCGAATATATTTCTCTACCTATGTGCGGGTTAAGACCCTAACATGTCCTCCCCCTTAAAAACAGCCTTTTCCTCAAGGCTTGAGATGTGGAAACTGCTGCAGAATGGTAGTTGGTTCCCAAGTGGCATCTGTTGGAGTTGTATCTTTCCACTGAACTAGCACTTCCTTGATGGTTCTCTGACGCAAGAGATGCTCACGTTGATCCAAAACTACTTCTAGTTGTAGCCAAATGGATCATTCTTTACCTAACTCGGGAAGGTTGGTTTGAATTTGGCACCTAGTTCCAATCACCTTCTTTAAGCATGAAACATGAAAAACAGGATGTAGATTTGAATGACTAGGCAGAGCTAACTAATAGGTGACTGGTCCCACACGCTTGAGAACTGTATAAGGACCATAAAATTTGCGTGCTAGCTTCTGACAATGCTCGGCCTTGAGGGAAGTTTTCTTGTATGGTTGCAATCACAGAAACACTTGATCCCCTTCTGCAAATTGACGTTCAGAGCGACCTTGATCTGCTTGTTGCTTCATGCGATTTTGTTCCATGACCAAGTTCTATTTGAGGGTACGGAGAATATCCTCTCGAACTATAAGTGTTTGGTCAACCGCCTAGACCTTCGAGGTACCCGGTAAGTATGAGAGAACTGAAGGTGGCTTCTGTCCATATACCACTTCAAAAGGAGTCATGCGTGTAGCTGTATGGTAGGAAGTGTTGTACCACCATTCAGCTAGGGATAACCAGTGAGCCCACTGATTTTTCTTTTCAGAGGCAAAACACCTCAGATATGTTTCCAAACACTTGTTGACAACTTCCATTTGACCATCATTCTGGGGATGATAAGCTATGCTGAGATGCAATTGGGTGACCTGTAGCTTGAACAGTTCTTGCCAAAATTTGTTTGTGAAAGTTGGGTCACGATCAGAAACAATAGAGTGCGGCATGCCATGAAGCTTGAAGACCTGGTCCATGAAAATTTGAGCCACCGTGGATGCAGTAAATGGGTGTTGAAGAGCGCAGAAATGAGAATACTTGGAAAGGCGATCGACAACCACCATTATGACTGATTTATTTCCCGATTTGGGTAAGTCGGTAATAAAATCCATACAAATATCCTTCCAAATAGCAGGTGGAATCGGAAGCGGTTGTAGTGTGCCCAGAGATTTGACGGTTTCTCCCTTGTTGCGTTGACACACATCACATTCAGCGACAAAATTACGGATGTCCTGTTTCATACCAACCCAGAAAAAAGAACATTTGACCCTGTCAAGTTTTGTTGAACCCAGAGTGCCCCGTTGTGGGTGTAGCATGAAGCTCAGAAAGTACCGTGGATTTAAGCTTTGATTGTTTACTTAAATACAAATGGCCTTTGTATCCAAGCTCACCCTAGAGCCAAGAGTACCCTGGGGGAGCTGGAGCATTGGTCTGCAATTGCTGGATCAGATGCAAACTTGTGGGATCTTGTAGCCATTCCTGGCGAACAACTTGGAGCCAATCGGGTACAATGAAAGAAAGAGAAAAAAGGGATCCATCTTCTTCATATTTTCGGGACAGTGCATCCACCACCACATTGTCTTTGCCTTTCTTGTAAACGATCTCATAATTATATCCAAAGAGCTTAGTCACCCATTTTTGTTGCTCCGGGGAGGAAATGCATTGTTCCATAAAGTACTTGAGGCTTTGATGGTCTGTCTTAATTTGGAAACGTTTCCCCAAGAGATAAGGGCGGGACAGATCAACGGCATGCAGAATAGCCAACATTTCCTTTTCATATATGGGTTTGCCCAGATTCCTTTCAGATAGTTTCTTGTTGGCGAAGGCCAAAGTTCGACCCTCTTGCATAAGGACAACATCGATTCATTTCCCCGAGGCATCACATTCCAACACAAAGGTCTTTGTGAAATCAGGAAGGGACAAAACCAAAGTGGTGCACATGGCCATCTTCAAGGTTTGAAAAGCTTGAGCAACGACTAGAGTCCAAGTGAAAGAGTTATTTTTTAGGAGAGCAATGAGAGGTGTTGCAATCTTTCCATAATTCTTAACAAACTTGCGATAATACCCTGTTAAGCCCAGAAATCCACGCAAGATTTTGAGAGTCTTTGGGTGCGGCCAGTCTTGTATAGCTTCAATCTTTTTCGGATCCACCCTGACGCCATCCTTGCCAACCAGATGACCCAAGTATTCTACTTCTGAGGCACCAAAAGCACATTTAGACTGTTTTAGGAAAAGTTGGTGATGAGAGAGTAGATGGAGAACTCGATCCACATGAGTAAGATGGTATGTCCAGGTTTTTCTATAGATGAGGATATCATCAAAGAAAACTAAGACAAAATGACGGAGAAAGGGGCGGAAGACATGATTTATGAGGCTTTGGAAGGTGGAGGGGGCATTACACAAGCCAAAGGGCATGACCGAAAACTCATAGTGGCCCTCATGAGTTCGAAAGGCCATCTTGGGAATGTCGGCCTCTTTCATACGTATCTGGTGATAGCCCGAGCGAAGATCAAGTTTAGTAAAGAATTGGGCGTCACTCAATTCATCCAGGAGGTCATCAATGACAGGAATGGGAAATTTGTCTTTAATGGTCAGTTTGTTGAGGGCACGGAAGTGAGGACACATTCTCCAAGAACCTTCTTTCTTCAGGACCATGACTACAGGAGAAGAGTAAGGGCTCGTACTAGGGTGGATAACGTCTGCATTAAGGAGTTCCTAGACCATTTTTTCAATTTCATTTTTTTGTGGCGATATGGACAGATATTGGGAGGAAGGCTTCCGGGTACAAGGGGAATGGAATGATCATGAAAACCGCGGGAAGGAGGGAGTCCTTAGGGAGTGGAAAATACCATTTGATGTTTAGAAAGGAGGGCTTGGAGGTCTTGCAGCACCGGGGGTGTCTCTGTTGCTTGTATGGCATGGAGTTGGACAATGACACCAGAATGACCTTTTTTTAGTAGTTTTTCCATGCGATGGGAACTAATGACCTCAGGTGAACCAACAGCAGTGATGCCTTGAAATTTATATTGGTGGCCTTCATGGTCAAATTGCATGGTTAATTCCTTAAAATCCATGAGAATGGGACCCAAAGTCCTTAGCCAGTCTACACCCAACACAATGTCACAACCGCCCATGTCGATAGAAAACATATTGGATTTTAGGTGATAGTCACCTATTTGGAGACAGACATTTTCACAACGCCCTCCACATTTCATGGAACCACCGTTGGCAATCATGATTTGGAAATTGTTGACGGCATGGATATAGCAATGAGTTTCTTGGGCAATGCAGCGATGAATAAATTATGGGTGCTTCCACTATCAACCAGAATGATGACCTTCCTATGCTTGATGTAACTGTTTAACTTGAGGGTTTGGGGAGCGGAGAAGCCAGTGAGAGCATTGAGGGAAATGACCAGTTCCACTTAGGGAGGGTCTGAGGGAGGGGTTATGTCAGTGATTTTAGGTGACTCGGACACAAGGGGAGTTTCAACATCCTCGTATGAAATATCCTCAGAGATGGCCATAAAAAGATTTTGTTCCTTACACTTGTGGCCCGGGAAATATTTGTCACCACAATTATAACAAAGGCCTTTGAGTTGGTGTTCATCCATTTCAGCCCTGGTCAATTTCTGGATCTTTAATGGGGCGAAGGGAGTAGTGGGATTTACGGGTTTAGAGCGAGGGATAAAGGAGGGTTTTCGGTTTTGAGAGGATACAACCTGTTGTGCTTCTTTATCTCTTTTAGTAGCCTCCACCCAACTCGAAGGTTGAACCATGAGGACATGGACCTGAATCTCATCCTTGAGGCCACTGATAAAACACTCTCAAAAGAAAGCATCAGTCATGCCCTCTGTTCAAAAAGCCAGGCGCTCAAAGGAAGCTATGAAGTCTTCTATTGTTCCTGATTGTTTCAACTTTGTCAAATGGCCCAAATGATTGGTGTCAGTGTCAAAGCGTTCATAAATCTCAGTCACAAATTGGGTCCAAGAAATATACCCTTGACGGGAAGTTTTTCTCCATTGCCACCATTGCCAACGTTCTTGATCTAGATGGAGAACACCATACCAGAGTTTAGCCAAGTCATCTGTAATGTCGTATAAAGAGAAATAATGTTTCATTTGGGTTACTCAACCAGTGGGGTCTGAGCCATCAAATTTGGTCACATCCACCCACGGAAGGTGTAGGTCACGTTGAAAGTGATGGTGCTGAAAGGTATGGGAATGGAAGGAATGTTCACCTTCAATCTTTGGAGGTGCGTCATAGAAAGGGTCATCTGTAGGGATCTTCAATTTGGTGCAGAGTGATGCAAAGACAAATTCAAGCTGGGTGGTCAGTTCTTGTTTGACTTCCTCCATTGAGAACTGCATGGTTGTATTTATGGTTGTATTGATGGTTATATCGATGGAGGCAACATTGGCACTCAGTTGTTTCACTTCTTTTTGGGTCTCGAGGAGACCAGATTGCAAGGTGTTGAAGCGAGCTTCCAGGTCTTGGCTACAGGTATGGGCCATGAGGATGGGTGAACTGAAAAGGGGCGGGCGGGGTCAAAAATTTTGCTGAAAAATGATATGGATGAATGTGATAAGGCTGAAGAGATGAATCCAATGGAATAGGTCTCAAATAATGGTGAAAAAATTTCCAGACTTTTTTTTTTACACCTGCGGATTTATACTCCGGTCTGAAGAATAATGCAACGATGAAATCCTCAAATGCTTAACCAGTAAGAAAAGTGTAGTGATTTGGCAACCCGAACACAGTTGCGCAGCAACAGATCTTGTATGTTTTAATTTGTTTATGTTTTTGTCCCCCAAGGGTTAGGTATTCAAGGGTTCTACAGACAAGGGTTTGCCCTGTGCTATAGCTCTCTGATATACGTGCAGGGTCCAACAATAGTACTCGGCCCAATATCTCAGGGCACTAACTAAGGAGGTTAGATTGTACCCTTAGTCGTACTACCCAACTACCCAGGTATTAGAGAGTATATTCTCGAGTGTTGTTCTCGATGGCACTATAGCAGTCAGGCAGCCGATCGATTTATCTAAAGAGGGCTTCAGAAAATCTAGGTCGATCCGTACATAGATGTTGTCTAATGCGCTACCACTTGAAGGGGTACCAACAGGGGTTACAAGGGTGGACAACAGATGTGCGCTTAAGAACCACTTGTATTTCCTACGTGTATGAATCCCTCAACCGCGGGTTTATGCGCGTAACGACAGATCTCTGTGGCTTAAAGACGCTGGAATACGTCTCTACCCTGGAAAAAAAATTCCCACAATTTCTGCCAAGGAAAATGCTCTGATACCACTTGTAATATACCAGATATAAAAAGTATGCAGAACAAAAACAAAATGCTAGAAATGGCAGAATAACAGTAATATAACCAGCATAATCTCCACAATAACACAGAAATTATATAAGAACAACAACAGAAATAACACTTTGATTCAGAAAGCAATGTTCACGGGCCTCTTCGAGGGGGCAACCTTCAGTCGAGCAGCGCTCTGTTACAATAATCTCCCAGCTAGGGTTTTCATACCCTCGACCCTTATTTATACTAAATATGTCTATCAAGAGAAGCATCTAGAGGAAGATCCTTCTAGAAGAGGAAGCTTCTATTAGGTCTTCTTACATCAGCCTTATTCTATTTTATTGAAAGGCCTTATTAATATTGACCTTTATTACATCCGAATATATTGCTCTGCCTATGTGCGAGTTAGGACCCTAACAGACCATATTTTCGACAGTTGAAGCATTGTATTTTTTACATATCTTTCTCTTGATTTGGTTTCTTCCTTGAGCCAAACTTCTTTTTATTCTTGAAAATTTTGAATCTTGTTGTGAAGACTTGATCATCGTATTTATTATGGGGTTTCTCTTTTGCACTAAACCTTGATTCTTCTTGTGCACAGCAAGTCCAAAGTTCTTCAAATGTGGGATACTCCTTCCTTGTGTTCTTGCTTGCAGCAAATGCATCCCATGTCTTGGGAAGACCATTGAGTACTGTATCTACCAGTTGTTTCTCTGAAATGATTTCTTCAATATCTTGTAGTTGATCTCTTAACTGAGGGATTCTCACAAAGTATGATGTTATGTTGTCATCATCATTCATTTTCATGTCACGAAGCTCATTCTTCAGACTCATTACTTGTCCAATGTTTCTGACTGAGAAGTGGTTAGTTAGGGCATCGTACATCGTCTTAGATGAGTCAAGATGGGAGATGTAGGGTATCAAGTGGTCTTTTATAGAGTCCATTATGATACTCATGGCATTGATGCCACTGTCTTTGAACTTCTCCATAACTGCAACGTTCTAAGGTTCCTTCTCTTTTCCTTCTTCGAACTATGGTTCCACGATCTTTCCTTTCATGATATCCAACATTTTATTCTTGGCAATGATGAGGTCAATCCTTGTCTTCCATGCTCTGAAGTTAGAAGCCCCTTCTAACTTGTTTTTTGACTTCATAGATTAAGTCACAATTGCTTTGACTTGGTCAACCCTTGATTTTGACCAAAAACTCAAACTTGACGTCTTAGTTTGTTGAGAGTACCAGGAGATGTGCTAGGCTAGGGTGCACTAGTCTATCCAGAAATTAGGTCAATCTCTTCACTTAAGGTGCCTCAACGAGAGGGTTAGGGTTTCGTTGCTGCCACAAAGATTGGTCGCAACTGCAACTATAACTAAGCAAATCCTCCCAATCTATCTTTCAGCGGTTAGACTGTCCGAAGATAGTGTGGGCCCATAACCTGTTAGAAAGTAATGGATGTGCTCGTTTAACCATAGACAATATAGCAATATTGTCACCCAACCATAGGTCAAAGCCACCCCCAAGCACCTTAACCTTGACAGAGAATGATTCTGGAAGCAAACCAATGGCCACCCAAGGCTAATGCACCAAGCAAAGATAACCAAGACTAATCAGAAAATCCAACCATAACCAATAGAAAGTTTGAGCCTAAACCAGGAAAATAGATTGTGGCAGTTGTTGGTTGCAACTGCTCTCCAGACTTGCGCACTTGCCCAGTTTCTACAGTGCACACTTCTTCCCAACTGAAATTATGAGTTGTGTTGTACAAAATGAGGTCTGGCTAGTTGTATTTATATTGTTTCCCTGAGTTGTCTGGGCCGACTTCTCATTCTGGAGGCTAAATACTTAATATTAAATATTTTCTTGAGTCGACTTGTCTTCTAGTGTTATGTTCAATGCTTTAGGGTTTCTTCTTGCTTCCCGAAATATTCTATTCTCGTCGGGGTTACACGTGGAGGTAAATACCTCACACAACTACCATAATATCAACAGGGGTGACGTCAAGGAGCTATGGTCTATCTCTTGGTATTTCTTGGTCAAGTGGTGCGCTACTATTCCTAGTGAAGGAGTAGAGGAGGATCTTCTATTCAGTCTTTGGTCTATCTATATTGAGGAATTTTTGTTGGGTTTTCTTCCCCATGAGGGTTTCCTGGGATAATTTGTGTCTCTATTGTTTCTATGATTGCCTCTCTTTCAGTGATCTTATTTATATAGCTAATGTGCTAAATGATTGTAATAATAAAGAAGAACGGTAATTGCAAGTTGTATAAGTAAAACTTCAACATTTAGCTAGGCCCTTCACAATGTTCTCTCTTGTATGTTAAATAGGAAACTATAATTTTTTATTTTGATAGAGTTAGCCAAGCTTAAGGCTCAAGCAATTCCACACTTACTAGGCACAGTGTTGTCATTGTTGCTTGGGAGATCCATATCGATCACATACAAATTTTCAATCGTCATGGTGTACTTTACAATTATACTCATTAATCTTCGTGGTCTTTGGAATTAAGAAGTTTCTTGAAACCAAATTTGAGTCAAACACATACTAGGTGATTGACATGAAACCTAGTATGTATTTGACTCAAATTTGGTATATATATATATATATAAAGCACAATGGATTTGCTCAATTAGTTTGAACTAATCAATCTCAACATATTGATTGCTAATAGGTCATGTGTTCAAGTCTAGTAGACTCCCTCTGGGTTAGGAGTACATATACTCTAGCAACATTTACCCCAAGCACCATTCACTGAATGTGAGGAAGCACTTGGACAGTTTCCTCGAGGAAATTTCTCATGGAAAGAGTATATATATATATATATATATATATATATATATATATATATATTGCTAGTTGCACTCATATATATGCAACAAAGGATCAAAACAATGAAGTACACTTGGGATTTTAAAGAAGATACTCCTTGTACCACCATTGATATCCTTCAAAAAAGAATAGGTCAGCTTGCCATTGCAAAAGCCAAAACAAAGTTTTGTGTTGACAATTGGGCGATCAAGCTAGTAGGCATGCTTGCAATTCTCCAATACTGCAATTAGGCACAATTCTAGAATGACAAATCCTTAGAAGCCTTGAAATATATTCCAACCAACCATGAAAGATTGTGGTTAAAATTCAAGACAATTGAGTGACGTCCAATCAAATTTTTACCGAGGATGAAGATGGTCTGAAGAAGAAAACAATTCTAAAACATGTGAATCTTCTTGTTGGAGTTCTGACAACTTCATATGCTTATGACTCAGCCTCAATTTATTTTATTGTGCCTCGCTGGACAATTATAAATTCTTTATTATGTTATTATGCTGACTTATTCTCCATACTCTCTAGAAGGATCTCTTACAAAAGACGCATCCTTTATTCTATCGAGGACCTGCAATAAGATTAGAGTCCCCCGCTATGATCTAGTAAGCAACCTGCAAGGTATTACCTTTCTCTAGAATAGAAGACGAGCTTAAAGGCTATATTGCCCTCAATTTTTGTATCTTTAGTTATAGGGTTTTTTATTATTGTAACTAATTAGATATAGCTCAGCAAAATTTCTGAAATTTTGTAACTTTAATAATCGTAAACACCAGAAGTGCATATAAGGCATTGTTATGTACTGGATTGCTAAAAATAACCATAAAAACATTGAATACACCAAATATAGATGGGGAGCACAACTCCCAACTAAAATAATAATAATCAGTAGCACAACACCACATAAGAAATAAGAAAATAACTCCAATAGCCCCAAAAGGTAAGAATAACAAACAATCACATACACACATCTTTGTGAATGATTCTGATAAACCCCTATATATACTACTTTCTTACCCATTACTCATCTCGTCCCAGACAACATACATATTATTTATTTACTTAGAAAACACATTATTTACTTATACAAGTGATCTCTTATATTGGCGAGAGGGTCAAAACATCTGCCTTGCGAATTTTGTAAATTTATAATATAAAATCATATTTCTAATGAAAAAAAATATAACTCGTTTTCATTCCAACACCGTAATTTATGATCATTGTTAAATAACACTCATTTTTTGCAAATAAAACTGTGATGCAAGGACACTGGATTGATTTGATTTTGGTTAATTTGTCTCTCAAAAGCAAGGACAACATCCTCCCCCACACAAACACATATAAGTTTACACATTTTTAATTATTATGATCTGTTGTCTAAAGTGCAATACTTTCCCCTGTACGATTACAACAATAAAATATGACCTCACAGCTTCAACTAAGCTCTGAAATTTATTTTCTACTTAAAATTTCCAATTCCAATAGATTGTTACATGGTACAATTTTTATCAACAAAACATTAGTTTTTCTCACTTAAGGCAAGAGATTACACCTTGAGCCTCTTGTTTCTATTAATGTAAGGTAAAACCACATTGTGTATAAATGGTTATACTCTATGCCACCCACTTATGTTATAAAGCATGTAATTTGTTTACCTCAAAAAACAGCTTGTTCATGAGCAATCACAATGTCAGTTTTACAGATGCCTGCTATGGAAACTCGCAAGCTAACCAATAAGGTAGTTCTAAATTATACATTCCAGTGAATTGAAGTAAAAAAGAATATTTTTTTAATGGTTATGAATATTAAGAGAAATGATGAAACAAAAAAGATATAGTAATATATCAATGGAATCACAATGCATCAAACTTATCAAAATCACTGCTATAATAGAGTCAACTTTGTTCTCCAAGTTTGACCAACAACTTTTTTGGGGGATGGATCATCGACTCCTCTATCACGTTGACCGGAATTGAAATAAAGCCAACCATCCCAAAATGCAACAAGGACTGTTTTCGCGCGGTAAGGCATCTTGCCAATTATTTTCCATTTCTGCATACACATCAGACAGAAAAATAAGTAAACAAATGGAGGATTTTAGCAACATGAATGGTATTAAGCTGTGATGCATAGAATATGCTCCTAACCAAAATCCACAACCCTAGAAAAGGAGAATCGGGGGGAATAAACATCCATTACAAAATCCAACCACACTAACAACAAACTGTTTTGTTGCATTCAAAAAATTAATCTACATGGGCATACACTCCTCCGTGTCTGTTCATGGGTTGCGCACATACTACAAGTCGCTTAACTACAAAAGAAGATAAGCCTAGCTACACAAATAAGAAGGTGTCAAGATGGTCTATCCGGCACCATTCTGAACAAATAGGTCTGTAATCAATTTTTTTCAGTGCACCAAGTAAAGAGACTATATTTTAACGTATAATAACTAGAAATGCATATAGTTTCTACAATCTTACTTCACAAACATTTTAAAACAGAGATCTCGCAGGACCTTATAACAACCTTACTTGCTCCGTTAGCATTCATTGCAAAGCTGGGTTTAGCATTCACTTTCTTGCTAAATTTACCCATAAATCAAAAACCATGGAAGAGAACTACTGACAAAGCTTCCAGTGTTTTATTCTCTGAATTATTTCAGTCACCAGTATCTTGTATCTACATATTTGAATATATACAGACAGAGACCTATTGATAATCTAAAGACTTGAGAAGAATCAGATGAAGAGGACTCAAGAGTCTCTAATCAGTTTTATCTTCTGAATGGAGGAATTTCACATACTCCATTGTCCGATATAGATACATCTGGACACACCTTTAGGCTAAAAGCTCAAACAAAGAGTCTTTATCTGGCTTCAGATAGCTTTGTCTTGATTCATATAGGGTCAATCCTGTGCTTACTCCTGCCATTTCTTGTATTTAAGATTAACTAGTAAACTTCTTCAATATTTGCCTCTTGGTTTCTCTTGCCTGCCTTCGAACAAATATAGCAGTACCCCCTAGCCTCTCATGCACAAATTTTATCAGTGTTGTGTCTGCCTCTCTAGGTCAAATCACATATACAGATCATTTGGTGTCACCAAATTATTAGGTTTCCTTAGCCCTACCATGTACACCATTGAAATAATTGGATGTATTACCAAACAGTGGATCTCTTCTATTATTTTCAATAGATGCCATTGTTGATATTATGGTAGCTGCGGGAGGTATTTACCTCCACGTATAAACCTGACGAGAATAGAATATTTCGGGAAGCAAGAAGAAACCCTAATTAATTGGTCAATAACCCTAGAAGACAAATCGGCTCAAGAGAATGACTTGTATTAGGTTATTAGCCTCCAAGAGAAGAAGTCGGCTAAAGGAAATGTTATATACTAAAGAATTAGTACCCAGAATGAGAAGTCAGCCAAGGCAGTCTGCCAGAATTAGTATAAATACAAGAGGCCAGTCTTCATTCTGGCCAGTATTCTCAGAACTGCAAAAGCATCACTTGTGCGCACTACAGTTGGCCAATTTGTGCGCAAGTTTGGAGGTGAGTTGTTGTTGTAGCAGCTGCAACTAGCAGATTTCGGTTTTGGCTTGGACTATCTCTTGGTTATGGTTTGGACTCTCTGATCAGCTCTTGTTACTCTTGCTTGGTGCGCTATCCTTGGAGAAAAGGTGTGCCACATTTGTTTGGCTATATGGCCTAGGGTTTGCTTCCGGAATGATTCTTTGTCAAGGTTAAGGTGCTCGGGGGTGGCTTCGACCTATGGTTGGGTGACAATATTGCTATATTGTCTATGGTTAAATGAGCACATCCATTACTTTTTAACAGGTTATGGGCCCACACTAACTTCGGACAATCTAACCGCTGGAAGATAGATTGGGAGGATTTGCCCAGTTGAAATTGCAGTTGCAGCCAGGTTTTGTTGCAGCAACGAAACCCTAACTCTCTCGTTGAGGCACCTTAAGTGAAGGGATTGACCTAATTTCTAGATAGACTAGTGCGCCCTAGCTTAGCGCATCTCCTGGTACTCTCAGCAAGCTAAAACGTCAAGTTTGATTTTTTGGTCAAATCTAGGGTTGACCAAGTCAAAGCAGCCATATTCTATGAAGTCAGAAAACAAGTTAGAAGGGGTTTCTAACTTCAGAGCATGGAATACAAGGATTGATCTCATCCTTGCCAAGAATAAAGTGTTGGATATCGTGAAAGGAAAGATTGTGGAACTAGAGTTTGAAGAAGGAAAAGAGAAGAAACTGCAGAACATTGCAGTTATGGAGAAGTTCAAAGACAATGACATCAATGCCATGAGTATCATATTGGATTCTATAAAAGACCACTTGATACCCTACATCTCCCATCTTGATTCGTCTAAGATGTACGATGCCCTAATAAACCTCTTCTCAGTCAGAAACATTGGACAAGTAATGAGTCTGAAGAATGAGCTTCGTGACATGAAGATGAATGATGATGACAGCATAACATCATACTTTGTGAGAATCTCTCAGTTAAGAGATCAACTACAAGCTATTGAAGAAATCATTTCAGAGAAGGAACTAGTAAATATAGTACGCAACAGTCTTCCCAAGACATGGAATGCATTTGCTGCAAGCATGAACACAAGGAAGGAGTATCCTACATTTGAAGAACTTTGGACTTGTTGTGCACAAGAAGAATCAAGAATTAGTGCAAAAGAGAAACCTCAAAAGAAATACGATGATCAAGCCTTCACAGCAAGATTCAAGAATTTTAGGAACAAAAGGAAGTTTGGCTCAAGGAAGAAGCCAAATCAAGAGAAAGATATGTCAGAAATACAATGCTTCAACTGTCGAAAATATGGTCACTACAAGAATCATTGTCCCAAGCTAAAGAAAAGGAAGGAGACACACGAAGCATCAATTGCCGAAGAAAAGGAATCTTCAAAGAAGACCAAGCAGGATAAAACAGACTTCTTCTTCTAAGACAAGGTAACATTACTCCTCATAGTTCTTGTACATACCATGTTTACATAGTTTCTATACATATCTTGCATATCTATCTCTTAGAAGATAAGATGTTCAAAGAGAAACTACACCTATGGAAGATCAACAAAATGAGGATTTGTTATCACAATGACTACAAGTTAGGCAATACACATGTAAGGATGAAGTACATCAACAACCCCTGGTAACAATTCATGTGGAAGCTATTACAGAAGTAATAGCTGCAAGATAAGCCGAAATCAGAATCAATCTTGAAGAAACCTAGAAGAAGTAAAGACAGAAAGAAGTCAACAATCTAGAAGAAATTGGAGAAAAACTTTTGACACTTTGCAGAAGGCAATAAGGATGCAGACGGAAGCGTGGACTCTGTTAGATGGAGGGAGCCGATTATATATTTCCAAAAGAAGAGCATGCATTCATACATGAAGCAAGGATTAGGAGGGAGCTAATCATATGATCCATTGAAGATGATGAAGCATATATCCATGGTAGCAGCCATGAAAAGCAGTACGTGTTCAGTTTGACTTTAGAAGAAGCCTTCTTCGAAAAGAAGCCTTAAAATATCCATGGTTTTCCATCCACATCCATGATCCTATGATGAAAAAAAGAAGTTGGAATCGTCAGGGCATGGAATCTATAGAAAACTCCATGGACCCAAGAGCTAAAGAGAAACATGAGGAAGAACATGAAGATTCCAAGAGAGAAGGAAAATCCAGAACAACCAGTCATTGTATCGAGAATCGCAAGACTACCAGCCTGATCTAAACTTACTAAAAGCAATCAAGCAGAGGAACTGATGAAGAACAGTGTATGGAATGTAAGCATTGCGAGATCCAGAACTAGAGGTTCTCCTAGATGGAGGGAGAAGACTACGATGAATGCTTGTTCCAGTAAACCAGACATACCTCTACATGAGCCACTATATCGTTCGCAATATCCATGGGTTGGAGTTTACATCAGATGAATGCAAAGACTGTTCTCCAGAATAATTGAACAAAAAGCGTATGTAGAGCAACCTCAAGGCTTTGAGGTATACCAAAAAGAGAACCTTGTATGCAAATGAATGAAGACAACTTGGTGGAGAACCTCCAATGCACAGCAGAAGCGTGGTGAAAACTTTCTATAACAGAAATATTGTATTAGAATGGTTACTCAGAACTCCGAGATGAAGAATTGTCAATCCATGACAAACTCTCATGATAGCAGAAGAAGTACCACATGGATATGTTCCAGTTTGAGTCTTGCCACGATGTTATGAGCTAGTAGGAAACAAAAGAGTTGAATTCAACTATGATATACTGTAATGATCAGAGCTACATGAAGCCTTCAGAAAACCAGTGTTCCAGAAAGACCGAAGTACATTGAGATCAAGCATTACATTCTCCGTGATGAAGTCCGGAAAAGAGAAAGTGGTTCTCCAATATATATCTCCACACATGAGCAGATAAGCAGACATTTTGGAGCTCGTGGAGACGACTTCCTTATTGGAAAAGTAAGAGATGATTCCCAGGTTGGGAGGGAGCACTGATGTGTTATTGATTTATGGACAGTCATTTTTCAGTTCAAAAAATGGTTCAGGATGAGCAGTTCCTTTCTAGTTCGGAAAGTGGTTTGAGATTTCTAACGGACAGGCATTTTCCAATTCGGAAAATGGTCCAGATTGAACGGTCATTTTCGTAATGAAAATGGTTCAATAGATTGTTGATGTACCATAGATGGTGATTCCCCTTGTGGCCAGTGTGGGGGAATGGTCTAGGACAGTTTCTCTTCTTGACGGTCACTCTCAATAGTGGTGAATGGTCCAGGTTCAACAATCAGGCACAGGCATTCCCTAGGGTAGATTCATTCTCTCCAAGTTGCACTTTGTTTAGTGCCGGAGGAATGGCCCATATAGGTGAGTGGTTCAGGCTTAGAAATCGGGACAGTTATTCTTCCTTGCTTGAGAAGAATAGTCCAAATAGCTCATCATTGATGTTTTACATGCTGAGGGCAGATGCTCTTCCAAATCTCACAGATGTGAGTGGAAGAATGGCCCAAACGATTCTGTTTATATCATAACAATGTTTTATGTGCAGGTTGACATCAGATGATATGATTATTATGGAGATTGTATGTCTCTGGACAGTAGATGTATGCTACTGTGGTGGATGTGTTCCACTGATTGTGACTATATGTCACTGATCAAGTATCTGTGTGCTACTTGGTGTGGTAGTGTACCACTGGATTGTAGTTGTGTACTACTATGGATAGACACAGTTGTGTTCTATTGAATGACATTGTTCTGATTGCCTTGAAGACCATCAGTAGTGTTGGAAATGATTATCAGCTAGACGGATGATCAATGGACAAAGATTTCCTAGACAGAAAATGGTCCAGGACGTTTATTCTTCTAGGACATATGTCCAGATTAGAATAATGTGTCACTCTGTGGAGTGAGTGACTTATCCAGCATCATGTCTGATTACTCAAATGGAGTATGGTTTCGAGAGATGATGCAGTTGATGACACTGATAGTGATGATGGTGCTCATGATCTAATCATGAGATAATCTATATGACTATGTTGATGCTACCGAGTGAATGGTATGTTTGTGCTCAAGACCATTACCTTCAATACCTCCCTAGCTAGGAGGGAGTGTTGATATTATGGTAGTTGCAGGAGGTATTTACCTCCACGTGTAAACCTGACGAGAATAGAATATTCTGGGAAGCAAGAAGAAACCCTAATTAATTGGTTAATAACCCTAGAAGATAAGTCGACTCAAGAGAATGACTTGTATTAGRTTATTAGCCTCCAAGAGAAGAAGTTGGCTAAAGGAAATGTTATATACTAAAGAATTAGTACCCAGAATGAGAAGTCGGCCCAGGCAGTCTGCCAGAATTAGTATAAATATAGGAGGTCAGTCTTCATTCTGGCCAGTATTCTCAAAACTGCAGAAGCAGCACTTGTGCACACTGCAATTGGCCAGTTTGTGCGCAAGTTTGGAGGGGAGTTGTTGTTGCAGCTGCTGCAACTAGCAGATTTCGGTTTTGGCTTGGACTATCTCTTGGTTATGGTTTGGACTCTCTGATCAGCTCTTGTTACTCTTGCTTGGTGTGCTATCCTTGGAGAAAAGGTGCACCACCTTTGTTTGGCTATCTAGCCTAGGGTTTGCTTCCGGAATGATTCTCTGTCAAGGTTAAGGTGCTTGGGGGTGGCTTCAGCCTATGGTTGGGTGACAATATTGCTATATTGTCTATGGTTAAACGAGCACATCCATTACTTTCTAACAGCTATTTCCCAGCTCCTAGTAATTAAACAAATATTTGTGACAAGGAAATACGATGCTAACTATATGACATTCAACACAGTCAATTATGAGTGAATGAACATTTTTAGAAAAAACTTGAGGAGAAAAAAGCATCTAAGGTCCTTAGAGATCCTTTATTCAACAATAGTAAAAGCCACAAGCTATTTGAATAGCATTGCCAGCCATAGTAAGCAAGACAACTACTACTTTTGAAGACTTCTCTAGAGTTGGGACAATTGTTTCATGGATGCCATTGTGTGTGTGAGAGTGTGAGAGAGAGAGAGAGGGAGAGAGTATACCATGACATTTAAATCAAACTGAAACACGTCCCCAACCAACACCATTCGTTTTGTAACAGGATTTTTTTCTGTTGTGCCTCCTACGATAACAATAGAATTGTTTACAACCACCCATGCAGACTCTATATGAGAATCTGGAATAGGCATGGGAGGCCACTGCTTCCACCCAGGTCCATCTCCAAGCATGTAAACATCACCATATACCACCTGCACCATTTGAAATATATTCATTATTAAGATAAGGGAAAATTCAATACCTAGTTTATGAAAATATGACTAGGAATGCAGTCATCAAACTACCTAGTTTACTGACATAATTTATATGCTTACTGTCCATAAAACAGTCAAGAAACTACACAAGGCATTAACAACATATATACATCCGTGAATATTCAAAACCTAGTTTATGGAAGTGTGGCTAAAAGAACAGTCATGAAACTAAACAAGACAGCTACATTCATTCAGTAGAAGACTTATTACATATAACTGTATTGAAAACTACATCTAAAGCAACAGGAAGTCCTGGTTACTGGGTGCAAAGTGACAATAGATGTTATGTGATTCATTTCACTGGTTTCACTCCCACCTCTTCACCAGCATCACCTGATGCAGTGAGTTCTGGTGGACTATTCAAGCTCGTGGGAAAACGTTCATTATGACTAATGCTCATGGGAGATGGGTCATGTTGAATGACTTAATACTCTATGTTGTTAATCTCAAAAAATGATATTTCATATCTTGGACTGTGAAATCCCCCCTTCTGCTTAAACAAAGTATCAGAATTTACTTATAAAGCTCCTATTAATGTAGATAGGAGAACTGCTGCCTATAAAAGGAATGGAACAAACAGAACATCTACACTCAATTGCATCATTAATCTGACTGTATCAGCATTTTTTGAAATGGTTCAAAATGAAAGAACTTTTATTAGACATTAACCAGGATTGAACACAACTGTCGGACCTTGTACAAATACTAAAGTTCATTTTTTTGACTGAGGATATGGAGCTTTGCCTTCCCATTCTGGACATTGATAGAGTTGTACTTTCCCATCACAGAACTACACCTGCCCTGCAATAGGGCTTTGCTTTGGGGATTGTTTTATCATCCACTCAGAACTGACAGGTCTAGTAGACCATAATGTGGGTTTTTATTAGCTTTAGTTGTGGCAGTTCAATGATCCTGGATCTTTGCTATGACCTATCCTAAAATATCAACTTTCTCTGTTGTCCCTTGCTGTCGGAATGTGCTTTCCTTGTGATGTTTTTGCCATATACTATATGCTGGACACGTTAGTAGAATGTGTTGTTTGTGTTTTGACTTCATTATAATTGTATAGCTAAAATTTGCACTTTTCCCATGGTGTTTTTGATGCAGTCCATCATCTAGTGTCACGTTCTAAATTGTGCATGCTAGTTCTGATTTTGCTATTGTTTGTTTACATCTTCTAACTGAATATTGTTTTATGAATGAAGGTGATGAGAAATCTAAGTTGACGTCTTTGAGGTAACTCATCTTATTTTATTGTTCACCCATAAAGTTTTTATGGTGTTGCTTTCAAAGTATTACTTTAACAATGCATGATCTAATGCGAACTCTATATTCTCCATTGTCAGCCATATTATAATATCTTCTGTCCCACCTTTTTTTAGTCTGTTTTTGGGGCTTCATGTTCTTGCAACAGGATTTTGTTATTGTCATCTCATTTGCTTACATATATGTATATGATATCAACCTCTACAATGCCTTGATCTTAAATGGTACAATATCTTCTTTGATAAGTAGGATAGATAAAGTATGGTGCTTCAGCTTTTATGATGTTCCATATGAATCCTCTTTTACATTTCTTCTGCTATGGAATCATCAAAAACATATTTAGCATACAATGTTTTCTAAATCCTTTCTTTAAATGTATATTCTGCATTTTTAGTTCTTGTTCTATATTGTATAGCATTTTTTACTTTCTTAGTATTTTAACATTAATCGCTCTTTGAACTTCTTTCACCAAGGAATCATCCCAGTGTTCACGTTATAAGCACGGAACCATTTCTCTTACAAATGCCTGTCAAATTCCTACTCTTCCTTCAGATTCTCTTTATTCCCATTTTTGTTGTTAAACTGAAACAATCTTACAGCACCAGGAATAATTGCTTTGTTAGGCACCCAGTTCAGCTAAGCACATTTCCCAAAATGTATAGCATTCTTAAATGTCATCATGTCTCACAATTATTCAGTAAAGTTGGTTATGGAGTTCTAAACTAAAAGAACACTGAGCAAAATCTTTTAAAATCCCCCCCATCCAAGACATTGAATTTTCAATTCAGGATCTGTTATCAGATATTTCTGTCTTGCTGGTTCTTAGAAATATGACCCCACCCAGCAGCAAACCAGAAATGTCAACACAGTGTTGAGAGAAACCCCAAGTATTCTATCCTTCATTTTTCAGAGGGTGGTGCTCCCTTCGTGCACATGAGCAGCTGCTCCTAAAGGATGACAAAAGTAGAATAACCCTAGGCTGTTGTTTGTGTTTCTATGAGATATTCATTAATTTCATTGGAAATCTCTTAAGAATAAAATGGAAATGAGACACACCTGTTGGCTAACTCCCTCCCATGAGCTAGCACCAAATATGGGCCTCAAGACGACATATCATTTTCAGGATGTCTCCATCCAGTGAATGTGCTGATGGATGTTACAAGCTCAGACCATTTCCCCATTCAGTGAATTATTTCGGTGAGACATTTGATAGACTTGGTCCGTTTCTCTTTGTTCGAGTTGAATATCTCACATTTGGAGTCTCTAGATTTCTGAGCCTTGGTTCGCCAAGTGTGGAATCTTTCTCCTCATCCTCTAGGGGATAAGGGTTGGCTTCTATGGTGGAAGTCTGCTATTTGTCAGACAGTCAAGTTTATGAGCAGATGGGGGAGAATGATGGCCCACAAGCAACATAGTGAGTTACAAGCCACTACGTGTGGAAATTTCTCAGAATTCAAAATTCAATGCAAAACAGAAATTTCACCCTCAACCTAGAAGGTTTCTCAGATCTTAGCCCTGTCAATTTTCAGCCTTAGGGCTGCTGTAAGACAAGGTACAAAACAGCAGCAGAAAGAGTACAATGTTTCACTTCCAAACAACCCAAACTTCCCAGAAATTCAAGGAGAAAATATACCAAACCAAAGGGATAAGTTTCATCCCTTTTAGGGCAACTTATCAACCAATGACCAGATATGAAAATATTATTTTTCAGCAGTACAACAGCAGTAAAATCAGCCCCTTAGATCCTTCACTTACATGTTAAATCACTTAACAAATCTCCTTTTACTTATGTCAAATCCGCAAGACATATATGGCTGTAAATAACAATGCATAAAGAACATATATAGCTGAAAATCAAATATGGAAATTGCACAAGTTTTGGACAGCTGGAAACTTCATTAATATGCTCAAGATGAAATACAAGTAGATACCATAGCCTTCTCTCAAGGCTAGTACAAATCCTCCCAACTCTCCAAACCCTACCTAGGGAAAATCAACAAAATTCTATCAACCATGAAGCTCCAATATGCGAGAGTCACTCCAACACATCCTCCAAGGCAAGTCATCCTCTCCTCCTCTTCTTCACAATTCCACCCTAGGGTTTTATCATAAAACCCAAATCTCCAATCTCCAAGGAATAAACCCTAAACCTTGAGCTCCAAGAAGCTCCAAAAAGACCAAGAAACCCTAGCAACTCAAGATAGAGAGAGGTCAAGCACATGTCAAGACGAGAGAGAGAGAGAAAGAGAGAGGCTAGTGCGCACTCTTCTCTAGGTCACATCTCATCAGAAGAGTGAATACAAGTGAGTGAATGAACATATATGAATGGAATGACTCTCTCCTTCCTCTATTTATATGAGAAGTAAAGGAAGCAAGCAAGCTACAATGAGCACTTGTAACCCAACACAAGTGAGATGCCATACTCTAAGGTAAATGCATTATGCTCCAAGGCGATGTCATGCACAATAATGGATCCAAGTTGATGTAGCTATGAAAGGCAAGTCCACATCCCTCCATCAGAAGGCTCCACAGACTCCATCAATCCTCCTAAGCAGTGTATTAAAAATCAGTTGACTCGGTCGAGTTGACCGAGCCAACCCCAAACCGGTCTAACTCAGTCGTTATGTTGACTCAGCAAGCCAGTTTAGGTATCGAACCGGCCGAGTCAAGGCTTGACTCAGTCGAGTAGGTACTAGACCCCACCAACATGCAAGATTAATTATTTCTTTAAAAGGGTTTGACAAAAAATGCTAGCAATTAATGGTAATGTTAAATTCTTAAAGTAAAAGGGTTTTACATGCTTTTACTTAAATTTTTAACATTACCATTAATTGTTTAAGGATGTTTGAGAGTGGTTCCAACCTCATCAAACTTCATATGGAGAAAGTAGAATTTCATATCACATTCAAAATCAAGCTAACTTAACAATTTTCAGAATTTCACAATTGGTAGGATTGCAACATTTTCATTGGATTCTATCATGTATCAGGGTATGGGATTGGCATTTAATTGGAAGTTGTTCATTGATGTCTCTAGAGGATCAAGGTAGAGGCAAAGGCTAGACAAGAGGCAAAGGGTGATACCAATGATGAGGATCCCAATATAAGCAATGGTGGAACATTGCTTGTCATTTATGATTGTCATTTAAATGTTCTTGCTCATTTATTCATAATGCTTTCTTTCAAAGTTTCAATAATTTTTTGGAACCATGATTTGGAATCTTTAAAATATAATTTCTCCATTAAAATTTAAATAATTTATGTAATTTTTAGTAAACCGAGTAATTGAAATCAGATCGGCTCAAGTCAATCCAAGTCTAAGTTCGAGTCTAAGTTGACCATCGACCGATTCTGAGGCCGAGTATGAGTTTTAAAACATGCTCCTAAGCAATGTACTCTACTAGGTTAGTTGTCCCTTCAAGAATATTGTTGAAGCCCTAAGCATCCCCGAGCCATCTACAATCCTCTGAACAGGAATCTAAGCTACCACATGCCAACTAGGGCCTGATGCCCTCCTCCAAGCTACACAATAATCCTCATCCCATGTAGGGCGCTCTCCATGCAAGTGGATTCTCCATGGGATCCCAATAAAGGGAGGCCACCAAACTATCAAGAGAACTCCAATGCCTAAAGGAAGAATACTATGCTAGCAACCATCTGAGGTCAAGCATCCACTGAGCAAGTTATCTCAACTATGCAAATCCATCAAGGACTATCTCTCATATGCCAATCCATCTCAAACCATCTAGGGGATAAACATACATCATGTACCCCAAATCCCATGAAGCACCCCAAGCATGATGTAAACATTTTGAAGTAAGCCCAAAAGTTAACACTAGGTAATCGTCTTAAGGAGATTTGAATTTTTCTAGGAGGATCTTCACAACCTAGCTCTGTAGGACAATGTTGCTAAGTTGGAGATGGTTCTTCGCAAAGAGGAGGAGCACATTACCAAGGGACCCAAGTCCAATTCAAGCAACAGTGGATTCAAGAAGGGGGCGAGGGTTTCCAATTGTTTTTTGACTTCCTAAAAAGGTGGTGGTAAACAAAGTTCTTGGTTTGCATAGTGCTAATGGATCTCTTGAGGAGAACCCCACGAAAGTTAAAGGTATGTTCAGTTCACATTTTTAGAATATTTTTTCTCCTTATGCTTTAACGAACACTGTGGTGAATGTTGGGAATTTTTGTTATAAGGTGATTTCCCTTAAGGTGTCAATTGTGGACCAAGACAAGTTGGACAAAGATTCCTCATAAGATGAACATTTTACTACGCTTAGCACCATGCAAAATGGGAATTCCCCAAGGTTGGATGGGCTACCTTATAAGTTGTATATGGCTATGTGGGAAAGAGTTAGGGATGACTTTGGTTGTTTCTCTACCAAGGCCTTTTCCACAAGAGGGATTTTGACTAAATCTTTAAATCAAGGGCTTATTAACCTTACTCCAAAAAATGTGGCCAAGGATTCCATTGGTGGGCAGTGCCCCATCACTTTGCTCAGCATTGACTACAAGATCTTGGCCAAAGTGGTGGCTTTTTATATCTGCAATGTAGACAAGAAAGTGCTTCGTCGAGAGAAAACAAAATTCGTCCAGGGGTAGTTTATGTTGGCTATGGTGATCTCGACCTAGGAGGCCATGGAGTGGGCCAGAGAGTCTAGTTAGAAGGTGCTCTTCCTGAAGATATATTTTGACAACATTTATGATTGGATTAACTAGCCCTTCATCATAGAGATGTTGACATGCCTAGTGTAATGTTCCTGACCTAGCTAGTCTAGGAAATATTGCTAATCTGATATGTCCACTATGTGATCTGATACACTAGGGGTTTCTGGATGCGTTTTAGATGTGTATGTGTATAATTAATTGTTTACAGCATATAAATGAGCATACAGATAGTAAATGAGACAAAGACTGCAAACCATATATTATGATATCTCTGGAGTACAACGTCGAATGTAGCTGAATAAAATAAATCACTCGGCTAGATCAATGACAAAAGGATATTAGTTGAAATACAATAAGAAAACTAAAACAATAATACCAGATAATAGAAGAACAATGTGGGATCAATGGATGAGGTGTAAGATTTGCTGCAAGCTACAGCAACTACTGCAAGTCTGGAAAGTTTGCCCTGGTGGCTAAACCCCTCAGATTTGCCTAGAAATTGTCCCAAACAGTGCGCCTTGCTCTCTCTCTCAGTCTTGGTGATTGACCGACCCTCTGCAGGTATGTATAAACCTCAGATGGATCCCCCTGGGGAAATGCTCCCCCTCTGCTACAAGAAAACTACGCCGTAGTGATTCCCCCGTCGAAATCCGTTGATAAGGGTCTCAAACTGAGCGCCCTGGCCTACTGTGAAATGGGTCGAAAGGATTTCCCTCGATCTGATCTGATGATCACTCGAGAATCCCAAATGTGTCCTCCCCAACTGTCGCAACCTCAACGGCTGGAAAATGCGCCCTGTTGTCGCCTTATACACACCTGGGATAACGTGGAAGAAATCTTCAATCCACTTGGTGTGTCCTTGTGGGCAAGTTTCGATTCAAGGTGTTGTCACCTGATCCTCAACTCCTCCGTCTAGGCCAACTCCTAGCGAAGCCAAGGGGGTTAGTCCCTATGAAAAATAATCTAAGGCTTTTACTCTACTGAAACTGAAAAGCATAACTATTCTAGGAGTTTATATTTGAAACACAAGATAATATTAGCAGCATGAATTAATCAAAGGATCCAGCCTGTGTAAAACCCATAAACATTAATCATTCACCACATACCTTTAAATCAATAGATAAGCTGACAAGAAATAAATAGAGATAGACCAGTGCCAGATAAAAGCAAATTGTGATGTGATGAATGTGTCACGTTAATTTTATCTCGAGCATTTTAATTAGGGGATTTGGAGTATTAAATAAGTCTTTGAAACCGTGAAGTGGGGATTGAAGTCGGGGGTCCCCACTCTTCATGTGCAAAGTGAATGTGGCCTCTTTGCTTGTTATTCGCCAATCTTAGAGACTTATCGACCGGGTGTGTCGTAGTTCCAACGAGGAGAGTTTCCCCCTGACTTAACACACTCCACCCAGGGTAGAGGTCTTAGATGAATAACACAACCGAGAGATTTCCCTAATTATACTAGCATGCATTGCTCAAACCGTTTATGGGTCCCCAAAGCCACTTGAGCATAGCAGTGGAATTGCATACGTGGTTGAGCAATTCGGGTTTATTCAAATATCTTGCAAAAATGAAACTAGCAATTAGTGTTCTATGAAAGCAAACCTAAAACTTGCAATTAATTTTAGGTCTTCGATTTAGTGAGATGAGTTTATTTTATCTTCTTTATGCAAGTAAAGCTAAAGAAAGCAAAATAAACGGGACACAACCCCAAAAACAAGAAAAGGAAAAAGACATCGGTTTCCCCCCAGGGGCAGGGGAAACGACGAGAGATGAGCTTTGTGGCTCGCAAACTTTATTACAACTCTAAGCTACTTTCCTTTTTGGAGGCACTTGATCTTTATAATGAGAGATCAAGGCTTACAATGCTTTTTCAAGTAAGAAAATTGAACTAAAGGGCTCCCGGGAGCACCGGGGGGTCTGAAAGAGGTTGAAACTTTGAAAACATGGGCGGAGCCTCCTCTTGTACCTGTTATTTCTGCATGAAAACAGCAAGCTATTAAACTCAAAAGGTGGCCAAAAAACACTTTGGAAAGTGTCTTTGGTCAACTCAAAAAATTGCAAAATTTGACTAAGTAAAACTAGGCTAAAACAAGGGAAAATAACTAAGGAGTTGTTAATGTTTAAGCCATTATTATAGTTCTTTGCATTTCATTAGATAACAATAGCATAACACAAGATCACTAAGAAATACACAATCACAAGAGACACAGCATTTATCCTAGGAAACCCTCTAGGGGAAGAAAACCCAGCAAAACTTCCTTATTATAGATAGCCAATACAATGCCAAGAGATAACTTAAACTAATGCAGAAGATCCTCTCCCAAAAGATGTGCCTCTCTCTCCTTCTTCTCCAACTGCAGTTCTGAAACTTGTCTCTCAATGAGCAAGTGAGGTGTGTGTCTAAGTGAGGCGCTAGCCTCCTTATTTATACAAATCTGGCACGTGTGAAGTGTCTCTTCACTGGCAGGGCTGACTTCTCAAACTGGGTGGTTATAACCACCTTTATTATATTTCGGGGCCCCTTGATATATTATGGGGCCGACTTCTTCTTTTGCCTTTTACAATTACATTATGACCAATCCACAAAAGGGGATTTGGTCCTTATACAATAACCGACATGATCAATCCACAATGGGGATTGATCCAATGAATAATATATCAAATAATAATAAGAATACACTTTGCAATTACATTATTTTAACACTCCCCCTTAACAAGAAGGGTATTATTCAACAGCATCATGCAAGAGAGAGGACAACATCATCAACAGCATCAAGTGGGTGAGAGGACAGCATCATCAATATCATCTTGGAACACTGGTTGGCATATCGACAGCATCGTCATTCTCAAAGGAATGCAATCATCATCTGCATCAATATGTATTAGTATAAAACTGATACATCATCATCATCACAGCACGACGCTGGCTCATCATAATACAGGATTGGCTTTACGTCATAGTTGTCAAGCTGGAAGCTCAGTACTCGTCTTGCTTTACATCACAGCAATCAAGCTGGAAGCAAGATACTAGACTGGCTTTACGTCACAACTTCTCAAGCTAGAAGCACAGTACTAGTCTCATCTCAACGTCTTGCTTTACGTCACAGCACTTAAGCTGGAAGCAAGATACTACACTGGCTTTACGTCACAGTTGTCAAGCCGGAAGCACAGTACTAGTCTCATCACATCGTCTTGCTTTATGTCACAACCATCAGGTTGGAAGCAAGATACTAGACTAGCTTTACATCATAGCTGTCAAGCCGGAAGCACATTACTAGTCTCATCTCATCGTCTTGCTTTACGTCACAACCATCAGGTTGGAAGCAAGATACTCGTCTTGCTTTACGTCACAGCAATCAAGCTGGAAGCAGGATACTAGATTGGCTTTACGTCACAGCTGTCAAGCCGGAAGCACAGTTCTAGTCTCATCTCATCGTCTTTCTTTATGTCACAACCATCAGGTTGGAAGCAAGATACTCGTCTTGCTTTACGTCACAGCAATCAAGCTGGAAGCAGGATACTAGACTGGCTTTACGTCACAGTTGTCAAGACGGAAGCACAGTTCTAGTCTCATCACATCATCTTGCTTTACGTCACAGCAATGAGGCTGGAAGCAAGACATGTCTCATCACAGCAACTACTCCCCCTTTCGAGGAAGGTCCTTTCGGACTATACCAAGCTTATCTCGAAAGTGCTCAAACTTTACATGAGATAGAGGCTTGGTCAACACATCAGCAACATGTTCATCTGTGCTAATGTACTGGAGCTTTAAGGCTCCTCTCTGCACCATGTCACGGATGTAATGATATCAAATCTCTATGTGCTTTGACCTGAAGTAGAATACAAGATTCCCTGTCATCTTTATGCAGCTTTGGTTGTCACATAGGATCGTGGTTGCTTCCATCTCTAGGTCAAATAGACCGGTCAGCAACTTTCGAAGCCATATAGCTTCGCAGCTGGCAGAACATGCAGCAATGTATTCTGCTTCCGTTGTGCTGAGAGCAATGCTGGATTGCTTCCTACTCTGCCATGAGATCATGGCTTATCCCAACTGAAACAGCATCCTGAAGTGCTTTTCCTGTCAGAAACACTTCCTGCCCAATCTGCATCAGTATATCCACTCAATGTGAAATCATGATCTCCATCATAGCTGAGACCACAATCTATTGTACCCTTAAGGTACCTCATCACATGTTTTGCAGCCACTAGGTGAACATGTCTGGGTTCTACCAGAAACTGACTCAAGGTGTTCACGACAAAACAAATGTCCGGTCTAGTGTTCGTCAGGTACATCAGCGATCCAATAATCTATCTGTACAGCATGGCATCAATCAATTATGACGAAGTGTCGACCAGCAGCTTCAGCTTCGCTTCCATGGGTGTATTCATGGACTTGTATTCCAACATGTCGAATCTCTTCAGGATTTTGACTGCATACTTCCCTTGATTAAGGAAGATCCTCTCTAGACTCTAACATACCTCAAGACCTAAGAAATAATGCATTAGGCCAAGGTCTTTCATTTCAAATTCTGAAGCAAGTCTCTTCTTACATTCAGTGATGAGCTTTTCTTCTCCAGTTAAGAATAAGTCATCCACATATAGCAGTAATATTACTGGCTCATCGTTCATGACCTTGAAGTAGAGGTTAGAATCTGCTTTACTCTTGGTAAAGCCCAAGCTCGTCAGAAAGTTGTCTATCCGGCCATACCAAGCTCTAGGAGCTTGCTTCAATCCGTATAAGGCTTTCTTCAATCTGCAGACATGAGACTTCCTGTCTTCAACTTCAAATCCTTGAGGTTGCTCTATATACACTTCCTCTTCGATGACACCATT
>ML777429.1:303440-317703 GCA_009831015.1 Picea engelmannii | reverse complement strand
CTCCTCCATTATCTGACCTGAGTATCTTGATCTTTCTTTCAGAAAGATTCTCTATCAAGGCTTTGAATTCCTTGAATTTGTTGAACACTTCATCTTTAGATTTCAAGAGATACAACCAGGTCTTACGAGAATAATCATCAATGCATGATACATAATATACATACCCACTAATGGAGGACGATGGCATTGGGCCACACACATCTGAATGAACGAGTTCTAGGACTCCTTCTCCTTTGTTGTCTTTCTTCGAAAAAGGGTTCTTGGTGTTCTTCCCTTGTGCACATCCATTGCATACGCCTTCATGGTCATCCTTGAGTTCTGGTAAACCTGTGACCGCTTTGCATATGTATAGTGGCACCTTGTAGTTAATGTGAGCTAATCTTCTATGCCAATGTTCACATGGATTCTCAATGGCGTGGGTCATGGCAGCTTTTGAGTGACCCTTTAGCTTATGCAAGCCACCATCTTCTTTTCCAATGATGATTGCTTCATTTATGGTCTCTCCTTTAGCACGTTGCCTTCTGCAACCTTCACTATAGCTTCCTCAGGGCTATTACCTGTAACCTGGAACAAGGTCAACAAAACAGCAAGCAAGAGTAATATCCTTTTGATAATATAAAGTAATAGCACGAACAATCATCACAGTAGCTCCTTTAGAGCTATCACTTGTAACTTGTCTGAAGCAAAGATTAAAGGTAAGGAATACAATACGAAAATGAGGTCAACACTCTCATAGTGTTGTGATCAAACATTCCTCCATGGCAACCTGGAAATAACACACGAGATTCTTCCTAGAGGAGGTGTTAGTTGTATCAGACAAATGATTACGTTAAGCATTTACCTCTATATGCTCACATGCTATCAAGTATGATACTTTACAAGGACTGTTATCTCAACTATAGTCATCAACTTGTCATGTGTACCTTTGAATCTTATTAACTTGATTAATCAAACCCGGAGCCTTGTCCTCAGGAATGAGTGCTTGCTTTTTCTTCCGAGTCTCCTTCACTCAAGATGATGAGTGCTTTCTTCAACCTGTCTTCTGTACTAAGACAATATGCTATCTTGACAGAAGGTTGGGTTAGAGGATAAGTTCTATGATCTCAACTTTTTAATCCATCTAAAACCTTGACTCAAATTTTGATCAAAGGTTAGAATGATGGTCATAGCTACAACATGCAACATTGATCAAAATAATGTCATAACAAATAGATGCATATCAGAATAATCACACCGGGGTTGGATCATTCCTCTGAATGTGTTGGATCTTGAAATCCTTCTGGATCTATGGCAAGAGATCCCTTCTTCTGCAAATACTCTTTAAAGTTTAACCAATTTAAACATATGTGAGTACATACCTCTGATAGCATTTGCAGGTAGTGGCTCCATCTGGCAGCAACGGTAATCATTACCAGCTCTTAATAACTTCAAGAGTGACTGCAACTAGTACTACGGCTGCAACTGCAACTGATACTGCAACTAAAACTGGTTCTAAGGCTGCAACTGCAACTGCAACTTATGGTTTTATGAGGAAACCCTAATTTTTCAAACTTCAAAATTTGAAATTTTGATCCAGGGGATAGATGCGTTGAGCTGAGAAGTCAGTCTATGAGTGAAAAAAACTTAGAAATTATTAATCGCCCACTAAGGCAGGCAAAAAATAATTAACAAGCGAAAAAAAAAACACTCTAGAGTACATGCTCGTACCTAGGTCTTAGGTGGCCAATAGCCTTTTACAATATTTCATGCTCAGATCATTTATTACAATGCCCCCGAAGGGATGGAAATGCGGAAAAAGGTGGTCTTTTGAAAGACTTGCTAAACTCTGAACTCTGACTTCTGAGCATATGTCTGCTCAGTCTTGGGTGGCTCATCAGAAAATCCAGCTAGTGCAACTTGGTGGATAACACGTCCCAGATGATTTCTCCATCGGAATCTAACGAGAAACTGGGCAATAGATGCGCCTTGCCTTCCTCTCAACTGGTTCAGAAGGGAATCTCTGGATTCTCCCTGGATGGGACAAGTTGACTCACTAAACCTCCTCAGAAGTTGCGCCCTCACCCTGAATAAGTGTGCCCTTGCTGCTAGAACCTGTGTAACTGTTGTTGAAGACTGATGGAAGACATGTGTGATCTCCCCGGTGACTAGGGTGTGTCTCTCAACACTGAAATCAGCCACGGGTGTATTCCTCCTGGAATCCACTGAGCTATCTCTCCTGAGATGCGCCTCTCTCCTCAATGACAAGTCAAAATCTGCATAATGATGAATTAGGTCGCTTTACATTCTCTTATAGCTGCCCAAAACCCTAATTCGTTGTTGTTCTATTTTTAGCTAGTTTGTTCTATTTTTAGCTCAAGTTGGCTTAAAATCACTTTTAGTCACTTTTAGCTCAATGTCACTTTCGAATGATAACACCCTCGACTGAAGTGACCTCGAGTAACCCTGTTTACCCCTGTCTAGCCCTGGCTATAGTCTAACGAGGTTGTTTAGACCATTAAGCCTCCTCTCTAGAGCTCCTATTTGGAAAGGGGCATTATGGTCCTCCCTTCCCGAAATTGCTTGTCCTCGAGCAATACCAATCCAAGGTGCTGCAACACCTGCTCGCTCTCCCAAGTAGCATCCTCTACTGGCAGTCCTCTCCATCTGATCAAACACTCTCTAATGACCCTACTCCTCAATTTTCGCTCTCGAAACTCTATTACCTCCTCCGGAACCAACTCCAATTGTCCCTCCTCATCCAATGGGGGAAGCTCCTCTGATGTGCTGATGAATTGTCCCACCGCCTTCTTGAGGCAAGATACGTGGAACGCGTTATGAATCTTGTTCCCCTCTGGAAGCTCTAGCTCATAAGCAACCTCGCCTACCCGGCGCTCTCCCCACTCTTCTTCAGAGATGACTGTCTGTAAGGTTGGAGTCTCAAGAAAACCAAATCCCCAACCTCAAAGTTGCGCTCTATCCTGTGGTTGTCCACACTCATCTTCTGTCGATTCTGTGTTGTCTGCAGGTTCTCCTTTAGCAACATGAGAATCTCCTGACTCTCTGTGATCAAATCCTTGGCTTTGGGAGCTCTGCTCTCCCCGAAAACCAAGTCTACCAAAGTGGGAGCATCATAACCGTACAGTGCTTAGAAGGGTGCCATGCCAATGGACATGTGGAAAGTGGTGTTGTAGCAATGCTCTCCTAGATATAGCCACCTAACCCATGTTCTTTGTTGTCCACCCACATAGTTCCTCAAATACCCTTCAACCCACTTGTTGACTATCTCGGTCTGCCCATTTGTCTGAGGGTGATAGTTGGTGCTAGGTGCCAACTCTGTCCCCACCAATCTAAACAACTCCCTCCGGAATGTCCCAATAAACCGACTGTCCCTATCACTGATGATGTTCCTCGGCAACCCATGAAGTCTGAAGACCTCTCTGAAGAATAACTCAGCTACCTGAACTGCGTTGTACTCTGTCGATATGGCATAGAAGTGAGAAAATTTGGTCAATCTGTCGACCACTACATTGATGCAGTCCTTACTCTGGACCTTGGGTAGGCCTGTGATGAAGTCCATCGATATGCTCTCCCATTTCTGTTCCGGAATGGGAAGTGGTTGAAGTAGCCCTGTTGGAAGAGTATGCTCTGACTTGTTCTGCTGACAAGTCACACACTCACTGATGTACCTCATAACGTCCTGTTTGAGTCCCTTCCATGAGAACCTCTCCCTGATCTTCCTGTAGGTTTTGAAAAAACCCTGATTGCCTGCCAGTGGTGAATCATGAACTGTTGCGAGGATCTTCTTCTTGAGCCCTGAATCTAGTACTAAGTAGACTCTATCCTTGTAGAATATGACATCGTCAATGACCCTGTACCTGTCATCCTGAACCTGTCCATCCAAAACCTCACAAGCGAACTTGTTCTTAGAATATTCCACTAACAAGTGGGATTTCCAATCTGTTGAAATCTCCATCAAAGAACATGTCGCAGGTGTCCTAGATAGCGCAACGTCCACAATGTTCTTCTTACCTTTGACATACTCTATGTCGAAGTCGAAGGCCTGTACCTTCTTCAGCCATTTTTGTTGGCGCTCACTGAGTGTAAATGTGTTGAACCTGCACAGAATAGATCTAGCTAAACAATAATACACACATTTGCAGAGAAAATTGGAAAAAGAAGGAGAGAGAATGGAAGAATTCTCATTAACCGTTGTGAATAATGAATAATTTACACATGATATACTTTGTATAACTCAATGAGTTCGACTTGAGGTGAACCAAGTCGCCATAGTGATGGTCTAGAGTGATCTGGACACACACCAGCAGTTACGGGAGTTAACTGCCACCTATTCTAGTCTCTAAGGCAGTTACGGGAGTGAACTGCCACCTAGTTGAGTTAACTAGTCAACTAGTCTTCAGTTAACTGACTGAACAGTGAGTAGTGAGGAGTTAACTCAGGAAATCAAGGCTAATGCGCCACTTTGGTGATGATCCCAAGGCAAGGTTGAATTAGCATGGTGATGATCCCAATGCAACATCTAAACTCAACTCAACTAGTCAAACTAAAGTGTCAACTGAAAGAGAATATTCTCTAGGTGGAATATTCTCCCCTAAAATATAGGAGACTGGATAATGACTAACTATGAATAATAAACAAGGAATAACCTTAGGAAAAAGAAATCCTAGGTGTGTGTGAAGTAACTCCAACACTGAGGTCCGTCTGCTCAAGGAAATACTTTAAGTTGTTGTGATATGTTTTGACCACGAATTTGATGTCCACCAAATATTGTCTGAATTTGGTCAAGGCATGCATGATTGCCAGCATTTCCTTGTCATAAATGCAGTACAACCTCTCGAGCTGACTAAGCTTCTTGCTCTCAAATACAATGGGGTGTCCTCCTTGCATCAAAACTACCCCAATACCCTCGTCAGACGCATCACAGTCTAATACAAACCGCAAAGTGAAGTCTGGTAATGCTAACACTGGACAAGTGCCCATGACTTCCTTCATGTGATGAAAGGCTTTATGTGACTCATCAGTCCAGATGAAAGCCCCATGTCGGGTGAAATCTGTAAGTGGTGCTCCAAGCTGAGAAAAACCCCAGACAAACCGCCTATATTAGTTGCATAGCCCAAAGAAGCTCCTCAACTCTGTCATGTTCCTGGGCGTTGGCCAATCCAGAATGGCCCTGATCTTCTCCTGGTGCACCTATACCCCCTGTGAACTGATGATGTGGCCCAAGTAAAGCAGCTTCGTCATACCGAACTCACACTTGGACTCTTTAGCGTATAGTGACTGTGTCTCCATGATACTCAGTACCTCATACAAGGGACTTATATGCTCCTGCCATGTCTTGTTGTAGACCAAGATGTCGTCGAAGAAAACCAAGACTGATTTCATCAATTGATCCCTGAATATGTGGTTCATGCAAGACTTGAATGTAGTCGGTGCATTGGTTAGCCCAAATGGCATAACCAGAAACTCAAAATGACCAAAGTGGCATCTAAATGTCGTCTTCTCTATGTCTTTCTCTCTGATGTTGATCTGATGATATCCAGAGCGAAGATCAATCTTTGAGAAGAAAATTCCCCCATGCAAGTCATCCATCAACTCATCTATGCGAGGGATAGGATATCGGTTATTGATGGTCTTCTTGTTCAAGGCCTGGTAATCGATGCACATCCTCACGGTACCATCCTTCTTCAGAACTAGGACAACTAAAGAAGCTAATAGACTGTTGCTCGGTCTGATGTGTCCCATCAAGAGAAATTCCTTAATTGCTTTCTCTATCTCATCCTTGAACCTCCTAGGATGACGATAGGGTGGTGTGATCATAGGTTTGGCCCCCTCCTCCCACTCAATGGTGTGCTCAAACCCCTTGTCCAGTGGCCTCCCTGGTGGAATCGAACCAAAAACCTGTTGATGTCGTCCCGACAAGTTCTTGATCTTTGTCTGATACTGTTGTCGACCCTCTGAATCCTTCTCCGAAGTGATCAAGCACTCTGCAGCATATGTTACCTCCCCATGCCTGAAGATCCTCTCCATCCTCTTGGTCGAAACTGTCCGAGGTGCCCCTGTCAACATGCCCCTCAGAACGATCCTGATCTTGTCACTGTCCCTGAACCCCATCCCCAAGGTTTGGTAGTTAGTGGTGATTTTGCCCAATGTGATCAACGACTGGACTCTCAATACCACATCTGTCTCAGATAGGTCAACTACATAAAATGTGTCTCTCACTATGTAGTTACCTAACTTATTCTCTAAGTCCGAGAATTTGTCAAGACACTCCACTGTATGGCCATCTGCCACTGCAACATCGAATCCCTCAAACTCCTCTGTCTAAAATGCCCGCCTCGATACCAATGAAGCATCAATGAAGTTGTGGGTGGCCCCACCATCGATTAGAGCAATTTCCCGCTGTCCCTGAATAGTCCCTCTGATCCAGAGTGTGTCATACCTGGGAACATCAGAAAGGGTTGCTATGACTCCTCCCTTTGCTGGTTTTCATGTGTTAGCCTGCTCAGGAGGCTGTGGTGCTACCGATGGGTGGGTCCCTACTAGTGTCGGTGGTCTCCGTGGAGGCTGCTCCTCTGCCTGTGATGGCTCCTCCTCTGAGCTAGTGGACCTGCTGTCCTGCTCCTCGTTATCCACACTGTCTATTGCCACCTCAATATAATGGATCTCTCCCTTGCCCATGCACCTATGGCCTGGAACCCAAGGGTCTCTGCAAGAGAGGCATAACTTCCTCCTCATCAACTCATGTCTGGTGTCATCGTCCAATTTGGGCTTACCCTTCCATTCCCTTTGAGGATTTCTCTGATCCATGTCTCTCTGTGGTACAAAGGGTTTGGTAACAGGTTTGGGTTTCAGTGCTAAGTCCCTCATGTCTCTCGTGCGCACAATGGCCTCCTGTAGGCTGTGAGGCTTGAAAGCCTTAACCCAACCTCTCAATGGCTTCACCAATGCCTCAGTGAACAACATCACCAGTCTGTGCTTTGATATATCGGATACGACCACTGCCTTTCGCTGGAACTCTGTGATGAAGGTCTCGATTGATCCTGTCTGTCTCAACTGCATAAGGTCCCTGAAATGGAGCTCTGGATCTCTTCTGTCAAATCTCTCCATCAACCTCTCAGTGAACTCCAAGTATGAGTAATGTGGTTGTGACCCCAAGGTCACCAGCCCATGGTTCCACCACTCGTGGGCTTCCCCATCCATGTGCAAAGTGTCGAAATTGATAGCCTCTGACTATGTCATCGGGTTAAGCTTGAAGTATGTGTCAAGCTTCTATACACATGCCTGAGCTGAGCATCTCGATGATCCGTCGAAAGTAGGAATGTTCATCTTTCCCACTTTCTTGATGAAGTCCATGTTGTGAGTTTTCTCATTGCCCCTTTGTGCCTCCCGGGTCTGTTTCGATATCTGATCAAACAATAGTCTAGCAAACTCATGTATGCATGGAACTTTGGTCCTAGTGCCAAGTACTCTCTCCTGTACTCCCTGAATGGATCTTGTGGCACTACCTGTCCCTGACCTGGTTGTTCTCCTGCATGCCCTAGCTATCCCAATGGATGTCCTCCCTGGAACTGTGGGTATAAAGGTCGAGGAATTCTCCCAGACGATGTGTAGGCTCGGACTGGTGAAGGGTGTGCACTAGCTCTGCCCTGAGATCCCCTAGAGCCATTGGCCCCAACTCCCTGGTGTCCTCCTAAACCACTCACTCCTCTTGTGCCATTAGCACCTATAGTGCTCATGCTCTGATACCACTGTAATGTCCCTGACCCGGCTAGTCTAGGAAATACTACTAATCTGATATGTCCACTATCTGATCTGATACACTAGGGGTTTATGGATGCGTTTTAGATGCGTATGTGTATAATTAATTGTTTACAGCATATAAATGAGCATACAAATAGTAAATGAGACAAAAGACTGCAAACCATATATTATGATATCTCTGGAGTACAACGTCGAATGCGGCTGAATAAAATAAATCACTCGGCTAGATCAATGACAAAAGGATCTTAGCCAAAATACAATAAGCAAACTAAAAAAATAATACCCGATAATAGAAGAACATTGTGGGATCAATGGATGAGGTGTAAGATCTGTTGCAAGTTACGGCAGCTCATACAGCAACTATTGCAAGTCTGGAACGTTCGCCCTGGTGGCTAAACCCCTCAGATTTTCCTGGAAATTGTCCCAAACAGTGTGCCCTGCTCTCTCTCTCAGTCCTGGTGATTGACCGGCCCTCTGCTGGTATGTCTGGACCCCGGATGGATCCCCCTGGGGAAATGCTCCCCCTCTGCTACTGGAAAACTGCGCCCTAGTAATTCCCCCGTCGAAATCAACTGATAAGGGTCTCAAATTGAGCGCTCTGGCCTACTGTGAAATGGGTCGGAAGGATTTCCCTCGATCTGATCTGATGATCGCTCGGGAATCCCAAATGTGTCCTCCCCAACTGTCGTAACCTCAACAGCTAGAAAATGCGCCCCAGATGATTTCTCCGTCGAAATCTGACGAGAAACTGGGCTATAGACGCGCCTTGCCTTCCTCTCAACTAGGTCAGAAGGGAATCTCTGGATTCTCCCTGGATGGGACAAGTCCACTCACTAAACCTCCTCAAAAGTTGCGCCCTCACCCTGAATAAGTGCGCCCTTGATACTGGAACCTGTGTAATTGTTGTTGAAGATTGATGGAAGACATGTGTGATCTCCCCGGTGACTAGGGTGTGTCTCTCAACACCGAAATCAGCCATTGTTGTATTCCTCCTGGAATCCACTGAGCTATCTCTCCTGAGATGCACCTCTCTCCTCAATGACAAGTCAAAATCTGCATAATGATGAATTAGGTCGCTTTACCTTCTCTTATAGCTTCCTGAAACCCTAATTCATTGTTGACTCTATTTTTAGCTCATTTGTTCTATTTTTAGCTCAAGTTGGCTTAAAAGCGCTTTTAGTCACTTTTAGCTCAATGTCACTTTCGAATTATAACACCCTCGACTGAAGTGACCTCGAGTAACCATGTTTACCCCTGTCTGGCCCTGGCTATATTCTAATGGGGTTGTTTAGACCATTAAGCCTCCTATTTGGAAAGGAACATTACACCTAGGGTTTGGACCGTGTTGTGTGGCTAGGGTTTGGACTGTGTTGTGTGGCTAGGGTGAACACTCTCTAATGCCTCGACCTTTGTCTCGATCAACAACTCCCTCTCCCCCCATTGATTTAATTGCATCGGTCCATTCGACAAGGATTCCATTTATCCCCTTACCTCTATGTGTTGATAGTTGATGCTTTGCAAGTGCAAGACAAATCTTGTATAAATGGTGAACGCCTCAAAGATGCTAAGGCATCAATCAATCATTCATCATCATCCACAAAGAGTGTAAAGGAGCTCTACAGTTTGTGTTAAGTTCAGGGTTGGCTCAGTAGGGCGATTTGCACTCACTGGGTGAGAAGAAGGAGAAAACAGGACCTTCAAGAGGCACGCCTATGGTTGCTTCATCGATGGATTGTGCAAGTCTGTTGGGCAATAGGTGGAAGGAAATATTGGCTTAGACTCATTGTACATCTATAATAGAGTTGTAGGCAAAAGGCTACCATTCCCTTGTCCTATATCTGTAAGATTATTCATCTCAATAAAGCTAAGGCACCTGCCTTGGGTGCTGCCTATACATGTGTTGTGGACTCTTTTTGTGTTGGATGTTATTGTTCCTTGTTTTTCTTTTTGTTGGCTAAGTGTTAAAGTACTGTTGAGATGTTTTAAAGGTTGTGGTTGGACATCTGCCTATTGTTGAATGAATTTGGTTAAGTAGGACTTAATTGCATTTGACAAATTGTAGCTTAAGGCTTAGTTATGGGAAGACCTTAAGTGAAGAGGCATTGTCTAGTCGTAGTAGGTGCAGTTTGGCCAAGCCCCTGCAACCAAAGAAAGGTAGTGTCGCACGACCTCAAGTGTCGAAACAAACTTGGGAGAAACTCAAGTTTGCAAAGAAAAATTCAGACATACTATAGATCAATGATAGTTACATTCATGCACAAATTACTCAAAAGCTCAACTATATCTACTAGGTTGATTGCATCATTGTGTTAGGATATTAGACATTAGGAGATTGCTCAAGACCACCTTGGTCTAATATTCTAGTCATGTGTGCTTTTAGTATGTTTCTTTAGTGTGCTTTTGTAGTTGAGTTATCCAATGGTCACCACTCTATCTTGTGCATAGGTGAATCAATATTCCTTGTATTCTCAAAAGTGTCAACACTTTATCCATGTCCCTTCATCTTATTAATCTATGATCTCTATTTAAAGATCATGGGGGGTCATTTGTCTAATGATGTTGTGTGACAAAGAGTAGAATATTGTATTGGATGTAGCCTTTCCTTCTTGAGCAGTAATACATCTTTTATGTTGTTGTATGGATGTTTCCCTCTTTGAGGGTTTTACCACATAAATCTCGTTGCCTCTATTTTTTATTTGTCTGAGTTATTTACCTATGGAGTTTGCTCTTATGGTTGTCCCTTTTGATTTCCAATATAGTATGAGAGCACTTATGATGTTGAGTCCCTTTTTGTTCAAAGATTGAGGTACCTTGCAACATCTATGTTTTCTTCTCATTATGAAGACATGTTTGTTACACACTTTATTGTGTTAAGTATTGGAAGAGTTTCAATATAATTCTTTCAGTTCTGGAAATAAACAACTAGAGACCCTGTTGTTAGGTCTTGAAAGATCTGATCTTACTAGTCATTTTCAGCAAAACCCGTGCACATAGTGGAGAGAAACTCATTGGTTCAATTCATACAAAACTTTTTTTAAGCTCGAAAACCTATGCACATCGTGGAGAAAAACGGATTGGTCAATTGCATCTGGAAAGTCGTTTTCAACTAGTCATGCCTTTCATTTCACTCTAAATGGCCTATGCATGCTTAAGATACGAAGATTTTTGTTGAATAAATCGTGGTCATCTATTTCAAAGGGGTAAATAAACCTTTGTTTTATAAATTCTGTTCTTAAATGTTTTGGTAAACATTCTTGATTTTTCCAGAGCCTCTTTGAGTTTTTCGACAATGTTTGTTGGCAAGATTAATCTTTGTTACACAAGAATTTTGGCCTCCTTTGGATCTAGTAGCTATTGATCAAGCCATTTGGCTCTTGTTCGTGGTTGGTTGGCCCCTCCTAGACTTTGTTTTTTCTCTGGTGTGGAGTTGACACCATTATTTCCAATGATTCTTGGTCTTTATGGCATTGGTGTGGAGTTTTCCGACAAGTTTTGCAAATTTTGTGGGTCTTCTCAGTGCTTTGGCTTAGTGTTTTGAGATTGGCACCCTATTTGAGGTACTTTGTGCGCTTGTTTTAGTGTTTGTTGCAATTGAGGCCCTCATTGTTTAGGACCCAGCCTTAGCATTCACATCAACCTTAGCCTCTGTATGCTCCTTATTGCAACCAAGCCATCTTTTTCGAGCTCCTTTCTTCATGGATCTCCTTTTCCAATGGAGGCACCACTCTCTTGTTTGGCATCATCACCAAGGTCATGACTTAAGCATCCAACCAACGGTCTTAAGCATCCAACCAACGGTCTTTTTCTCTTAGAACGACACCCCACGTGGCCACTCTACCACTACTGACAATTGTGCCCCCTCCACCTTGGGATCCCTGTGTAATGTCCCTTTCCAAATAAGAGCTCCAGAGAGGAGGCCTAATGGTCTAAACCGCCCCGTTAGACTATAGCCAGGGCCAGAAAGGGGTAAACAGGGTTACTACAGGTCACTCCAGTCAAAGGTGTTATATTCGGAAAGTGATATTGAGCTAAAAGTGGCTAAAAGCGCTTTTAAGCCAATTCGAACTAAAATTAGAAGTCAACAACGAATTAGGGTTTCGAGAAGTTATAAGAGAAGGTTCATCAACCTAATTCATCATTATGTAGATTTTGACTTGTCATTGAGAAGAGAGGCGCATCTTAGGAGAGATAGTTCAGTGGATTCCAGGAGGAAGACACCAGTTGGTTGATTTCGATGTTGAGAGACACACCCTAGTCACCGGGAAGATCACACAGGTCTTCCATCATTCTTCAGCAGCAATTACACAGGTTCCAGCAGCAAGGGCGCACTTATTCAGGGTGAGGGCGCAGCTTCTGAGGAGGTTCAGTGGATCGACTTGTCCCTTTCAAGGAGAGTTCAAAGATTCCCCTCTGACCCAGTTGAGAGGAAATTTGTCTGGTTCCTTGTCAGATTCCGATAGAGGAATTATTGGGGGTGCACTTTCCGGACATTGGAAGTGCAGCACTTGGGGAGGACACATTCGGGGTTCCCGAGCGATCATCAATTCAGATCCAGGGAAATCCTTCCAACCCATTTCCCAGTAGACCTGGGTGATCAGTTTGAGACACATCAGCCGATTCCGACGGTGGAATCACTAGGGCGCAGTTTTCCAGAGCATAGGGGACGCATTTCCCCAGGGGGATCCATCTGGGGACTAGATACACTAGTTGAGGTCCCCTTCTTCCCATGAAATGAGGTACATTCCCTTCTTGGGTCAATAAGCCTGAATACCTAAAAGATGGGGAAACGAAGGCAAAGAAGTAATCGAAAGTGGCAAGTATGAGCGAGAATGGTATGATAACCCTTCAAGGAGACTCCCCAATAGCAACCCTTTCTCTAAGGGTGGCCACTTACTAGGAAACCATGTCAACCACCTAGGCGAAATAAGGAAAAAGGCATAATTTCCAAGCAAACATTTTCAAAATCAAGAAAGGACTCTTTGCCACATGTTCAAATGCTTCAAATATTTAAATGACACTTACCACGATACCGGACTTGTTACCTCATGAAGCAAGACATGTTGTCCACTGTGAGTCAAGTTGGGTGTGGCGGATGTTGCTGCCATCGATCAGACAATGATGTGTGGTATGATAAGGGCCCCTGCCTGCTCATCTACCTCTCGATACTGTTAATATTATGGTAGCTGTGGGAGGAATTTACCTCCACGTGTAAACCTGATGAGAATAGAAGACTCCGGAAAGTAAGAGAAAACCCTAATGAGTTGGCTAATAACCCTAGAAGTCTTGTCGGCTCAAGAAGATAATTTATATTAGGTTATTAGCCTCCAAGAGAAGAAGTCGACCAGAAATACTAATAATATACTGAACAGAGATGTACCCAGAAGGAGAAGTCGGCCCCAACAAATCTGGCAGAACCACTATAAATACAGGGCGCCAGTTCTCATTTAACAAAATCTCATAATTGCAAAGCAGCAACTGGTGCGCACTGCAGTTCCCAGTTTGGTGCGCACGTGTGGAGGAGAGCTGCAGGTGCAGCTGCTGCAGCAACTAGTTTTCAGTATTGGCTTGGACTATCTCTTGGCTAGGGTTTGGACTATCTGATCAGCTATTGTTGGTGCGCTATCCTTGGAAGAAGATGCGCTACACCTTGTTTGGCTATCTAGCCTAGGGTTTGCTTCCGGAGTAATTCTCAGTCAAGGTTAAGGTGCTCGGAGGGTGGCTTCGGCCTATGGTTGGGTGACAAGGGTATTGTCAATGGTAAAACGAGCACACAATCTTCTATATTCTAACAGGTTATGGGCCCACGCCTCCTTCATTCAGTCTAAACGCTGGAAGGAAACATAGCCGTTAGGATATTGAGCTTGTTGAGGAACTACCGCTAGGGTTACTAGCAGAAGCAGTTTCCAAGACACTGCCGCTAGGGTTACTAGCAGAAGCAGTTTCCAAGACACTGTCGCTAGGGTTACTAGCAGGAGCAGTTGTAGAAACCCTAAACCTCTTGTTGAAGCACCTTAAGTGAATGGTTTGACCTAATCTCTGTTGAGATTTGGGTACCTTGGAAAGTGGTCCCCATGTTCTTATGAGTCTCTAAGCACAAAGGGGGAAGACTATTACCCTTATGTTTTACTTTATAATTCTAATTTCACTTTGACTTAGGAGTTTCAATTAATTCACAATGTGGGTGAATTAATAGACATAAAGCAACTAAGGAAAGTGGGTTTACTTAGTGAGATTTTAGGATGAGATCTCACCCATTGATTAGACTTGGCTAGATCTAATCTAGGCCATTGATCTTTTAGGGTTGGCATGAAGAGGCTAAAGAGAGGGTAAAGGCATTTTGGAGACTCATTCTTCACTTGTGATTTTTGGAGAAGAGAAGGAGGGCGCATATCTTGAGGAGGAGAGGGGCGCACTTCATGAGGGTTTGAGTAAAACCCTTGAGAGCTTGAGGAGAGGCTCTTGGTAGCTTGGAGCTTGCATGGAGAGGTTATCCATGGAGGTTTAG
>ML777429.1:189433-214744 GCA_009831015.1 Picea engelmannii | reverse complement strand
TGCACAATTTCAACTTTCATCTTGGACAGATTTTTTCCCTCCTTGACATTTTCCATCTAAGCTTGGATCCAAGAAATCAGAAAAAATTAGTGAAAGAAATCAGAAAAAAATAATGAAAGAAATCAGAAATTCTCTCTCTCTCTTCATGTGTGAGTGTGCATGCATGCGTGCATTCTACATTTTATGTACTCAGGTAGAGAGAGATGTTTCTAGGTACTCCTTATTAATATAAATGACTGTATGTTTAATTCATCCGTTACGTTGACTGTAGTAATTTCAAGATTCCGTTGAACTTTGTTTCCCTCTCTGAGAAACAAAAATAGATAAAGTACAATTATGATGCAGAGAAAAAATTTAAACTACAAAAGGATGCAGGCCCCAATCAGAATGGGAAACCATTCAAAAGAGCATGAGGTACAGTGACCAAGTTTTATTGCAGTCCATATTCATAACCATTAAAACAGGGAGTGGTTTCTAAGATTAAATCACTGGCCTCAAATGCAGTAGGCAGAGCAGGAAAAGAATCTCCAAACAAATCATTTTTCTGGATAGCATGAGGCACTAGAGGAATATTGGGCCAAAGATGATAGAGGTGTTTATTTTATAATCTAAACTCAAAGATCCACTGAAAAATGCTTCGCAAAGTGAATGTCTAGTTGTGGCCCAAGCTAAAGATTTCTAATTAAAATGTCCTACGAAGAGTCCAGAAGTGAGTAGTCAAAGTCCATTTCAGAGCTCCAGGCTGTTCCTATGTGCAAGCATAACAAAAAAAGGCATCTTCAAATGCTAAAGCCTAAAGGTAGTGTTGTGGATTTAAGATGCTGAAAATGTTGATGTGCCTACATAAGTAACATTCCATTTGTGGTTATCCTCCAATAAGGCCCAGCAATAAACCATGGTCCATGAGTGGTTTACTGGATCGCACATATGTGAGATGTGAAGCAACTTCAGACAATAGAGGACCCAACTGCTAAATGTTCCTTCATAGGGACTTATTTGTCCTTGCCAAAATGTTCCTTCACAGGGACTTACTTGTCCTTGCCAAAATGTTCCAGAGTCCTTATGCCTTATTCATTTTCTTCTGTTTTTCAAAACACTGATACTTGTTGATTGGCAGAAATAGGGAAGAAATTCTAAGATAATTAAAAGCACATGCCATCATTATTGCTTCCATTCTGTTGATAAGTGGCCTTCAGTGCATGACCTTCTGCATCAGAAGAGGTATTCTGCTTAGTATTTTTAGGAGAGCAGGGTGCAGAACATGTTTTTGACACCCTCAATGGAATACTAAAGCCAAATGTTGCAGAAACTAAACCCTTGAAACATATGATTAAAAAAATCATCATTCAGGAGATACCGATTCAAACCATTTCTAAAGTAGCCATGGATTTTTCTTTGAATGCCACTGGCATTCAGAAACACAGAATGAATATGTTCAGTTGGCTATGTGTTGAAATTAGTGCAGCTGCAAGAGCCATTCTCCGGGAGGATGGCATAAGACCCTAGCTGAGAACTAGGGACCCCAGTGCACTCCTGGGGTTTCTTGGTTTGGGACCAAGCAGTGAGAGCCATGGCAAAAGACCCTAGTGAGGGTCCCCAGTACATGACTGGGGTTCTTGGTCTTGGACCAAGCAGTAAGTCCCTACATGTGTTCGAGGGCCCCTGGATGTGTTCCAGGGAATCCTTGCCCGGTGCTTGGATTGATCCTTGGATGTGTTCCAGGGAATCCTTGCCCAGTGCTTGGATTGATCCTTGGATGTGTTCCTTGGTGGATGATGTAAGTCCCTAGATGTGTTCTAGGGCCCCTGGATGTGTTCCAGGGAACCCTTGCTTAACGCATGGGTTGATCCTTGGTCTTGTACCTTGGTGGATAAGACCCTAGATGTGTTCTAGGGCCCCCAGATGTGTTATGGGGCAACCTGGTCTTGGACCAGGTAGATCTTGGTTAAATTCCAAGATGTGATGATGTGTGATCCTCTTCCTCTCTCCCGGGATGGTCCATGAGACCTAGGAGTAACTAAGAAGATGGACATGACCACATTGTTGATGTACCCTCTTATGCAGTGATGATAAAAGTTTATAAGCCATTATGAGACTTATGTGGACATGTTTTGCCATTGAGGACCCCCTTGACTTTGTCTTAAAGTTCCCCCTTGTTTGTTGTTTTGTTTTCCTTCTTGTTTTATGTGGTGTTGGGTTTTTATAAGTTACTTTGACTTATTTGACATTTAATTAATATTTGTATTAATTAAATTGTCATTATTTAATTGTTTTACTTTAGCCCTAACCCTTCTTCATAAACTATATAAGGAACCCTCCCCCTCTCATTTTAATACACAGTCTCTCTTCATTCCTCTATCCTCATTGTTGCTGCGGCTACCTCAGGTTGTCTTTCTTTGGTGATGGTGCGGCTCCTCTAGTGGATTCTCTGTTTCAGATCTGAGGTATTTGTTTGGACAATTGTTGGCTGGGAGTTTCAGGTTGATCTTGCTTGCTGGTTTAGAGGTGCTGGACCTCTCCTTAACTGTCCAGACTTATCGTTGACTCTCCCTTGGCTGCCGTGACTGTGTAAAGGAGCCGTGGGCCTTACCTTGACTGTGCAAAGGTGCCGCAGCCCTTCTTTTAGGCTGCCGATGAGTATGTTGAGGTTCCGGTGGTTTCTCCTCTTCCTTGCTGGCACCATTTTCTGGTGCCTTCCTCTTGAAGGGCTTGCTGTCTCCATTTGCTGGTGCCTTCCTCTTGAAGGGTTTGCTGTCCTATTTGCTGGTGCCTTCCTCTTGAAGGGTTTACTGTCCCTTTTGCTGGTACCTTCTCTGGCTTGAAGGTTGTGATTGCTGTAGGGTATTACAGTCTCAGATTTGGACAGTAGTTAAGTGTTTTACTCCAGCCTTGCTTGTGGTCCTCTCCTTGGCAAAACTGTCTACCAATCCTCATAATAGAGATCAAAACCCTAGAGATTTGATCCATGAACTTTAAGCTGATTTTCTGAGCATATTAAAGAGGACAACATCCATATGTGTGACAGGTACATTCTTCATTAAGCTAGAGGTAAGTTAAGGTTTAATTTTTCTGCATTCAGAAATCTTTGGTTCATGTTCAGAAATTATTTTTATATATTTAGATCTTATTGTCTATGATCAAATCTGTTTATGTCTTTGTTTTAATGTGCTGATCTAAATTTTTATTAGTGAACAGAATTGAAAAGATATTACTGATTTCTCTATTTTTCCCTAAATCTAACACTATGGAAACTAGAAATTGTCTTAAGCCTTGAGGCCATTGGTGGATGAAATGGTTACAGGTTATTCATCTGATTAAGTGGCCAATCTGTTGACACCTGAATCTATATCCGAGAACCTATGAGGTGCATATGTTCCAGATTTCGACCTTATGTGTATGTTGATGGCAGGCATCATATATGTGGCAAACTTAGCTAGGGCACTTGTTTATGTGGTTGTAAGGTAGCCATTGTTTTTATTGGAAAGCGATTGTTATTTTTCAGCACTTCTGTGCATGTGGCAGGTTGGTTGTATGCTATGCATTTATTATTTCCTATGGGATTTTCATATACTAATCTCATTAGTAAAAGCATGACAATTCTGAAACAGAAAGTAAGAGAATTAGAGGACCATGGACTTCCCGAATGGGATGAGACACTAAAATGTTGGAAAGAAAGCGGCATATGAGAAATGAAGAAATAAAGAAATAAGGAATGCCTAAATGGTAAACATTTTCAGCATCTGAGACCCGAAGGAAGCCTAGTAGAGAAATAGTATATTGTGCTAGAATGGAAAACTCAGGTCAGTCCAGTAGTACAAGTCCATGGGCTAGAATGTTAGCATCTTCACTCTCATGGACATTGCTTGATGATTCCATCTGTTAAGTGAAGCCCTTTAGCTTCGTCGTTGATTTACATATGGATGCTTATGCGTATGCAAAAGAGCATCCAATTTTATTTTGATTTTGATCTGGGAAAACTCAGGGCTCAAGCATAACCCTATGCTTATTATTAGGCACCCACGCTCTCAGTGGCTTGGAAGGACCTCACAAGCCACATCCAAGTACACCATGGCATTCTCCCTTGCAGAATGTTGGCAATCTGCTATTAATTAAAACTACTCATTTCAGAGGAGATGAGAAATGCCAAGCAGTGGTGTAAATTTAGAAACCATAGGGGTTATTTCACTAGCACATATAACATGTGCATTAATGCCAATGGCAGATAGTAGCCCCTAGGAAATTTGAGCATTGCCTAACTACATTGCCCACCTTCAACTGAAATACCATTCATTTGTATGTGATTGCAGTTCAGCATAAAATCCTAGCAAGCTAGAACCAAAATTCACGTATACTGATCCACTATTTTATGAAATAAAAATGAAAATATGCAAATTTGTTTGATCTGGGCCCAAAAACAAAGGGAAAAAAATGGGCACTCTTACTCACCAAGTCAGCTGGTAGTAGTACTCTGGATGCAGATTCATGAGACGACCACCTGGAGAGAACAGATCGATACGAAGACGCCCATAAAATGTTTGTAAGTAATAGAGCTGCAAGCAGTCCCGCACAAGTACCCACTACAATGTATCTCCCCGTGTATTGTTTGCCTGATGGCCTTGCCATTCCGACCTCATAAAATGAAAAGCCCAATATCAAATCTCTGTGAGATTGAATATCAATTACGGAGATTGAATATCAATTACGGAGATCTCCTTCTTGCGAATACCCAATTTAACTGTGAATCTAAAACCAGTTAAAAAAGTTAAGATGTTCAATGTGCAAAGTTGTCGGAGTTGTTCTCCTGTTGATTTCTAAAAGAATTGAATGAATAATTGGTTGTTATAGAGGGCAGAGTCCGGATCGATATAAATACAGGGAGTGAGAAAACATCGGGCGCTGCTGGTTTTGTTTTGCTGAAGGAACTGACCGTGAATAGTAAATCGTTGTGTCCAGCCCATACCATGGAAATATTTTTGGCACCGGCATCTCATTACGCGGCTTTAATTACCAGAAATTTAGTGATCTTCCGATAGATAGTCAAGTTTAAATCTTTGAAATAAAAAAAGCTTTAAAGAAGATTTTGAAATCTCTTTACGAAAGGGTTCGGGTTCGTTTTTAATGGGAGTGTGATTTTAGAAGAGGATATTCTGTTGTGTTTAATGGTATTTAATTTTTTTAGTCCGTGGGTTGTGTTTAATGGTATTTAATTTTCTTGTTCCGTGTAAAAAATTGAAAATTTTGAAGAGTATACATTTTTTTTTTTAAGATTAGTGTTTTGAATTTTAGATTATAAATAAAATTTGAAAGTTTTAAAAAAACATTTTATTAAATTTAATATTTTTAAATTAAAAAGAGGGGAAATTTAATAGACATCTTTTTTATAATTTTTTATTTTTTTTTTCAATTGTATATTTAACATAAAAAAAAAAAACAATTTTTATATTTTATTTAGGTTTTATATACAGAAGTTGCAATTTTATAGATTAAATAAATTTATTTTTCATAAAATGAATATAATAAAATTTCCATTTATTAAAATGAATAAAATAGATTATCATAATAAATTTGTTAATGAATATAATAAAATTTCCATTTATTAAAATGAATAAAATAGATTATCATAATAAATTTGTTAATGTGCAACATTAGGAGTAGGGGAGTCATTTTTTATTTGGAAGGAAATTATGAAGTTGAGGTTTTTTTGGGAGTTGCAATTTTATAGATTAAATAAATTTATTTTTCATAAAATGAATATAATAAAATTTCCATTTATTAAAATGAATAAAATAGATTATCATAATAAATTTGTTAATGTGCAACATTAGGAGTGGGGGAGTCATTTTTTATTTGGAAGGAAATTATGAAGTTGAGTTTTTTTGGAATTGGGATAGTAACGAAAAATGAAGTTAAGGCCCATGTTCTATAAAGGGATTTTATTTATGAAAACTCAATGTACAAAGTAGTGTATTATGGTAGGAGATTCTGTGATAATTCTTATAGTTGTTCAATCAAAAGTAGTTTCAAACTACCCTCCCTGAGTTTGAAGAGTAAGAAGAATTCATCTAGAGATTAAGGAATTCAATATAATATATTTTTTCTATGCACTGTGACATCCAAATGAATTAGTCGATCATTAAGTAAATTTAGGGACATCACTAAATTATAATGTGTTATAAATGAGGGTTAGCATTTCAAACCTCCCTATAGGAGTTAAGGATTATTAAGAATTGAAGCAATAAGTGGTAATATGGCAAAGTTCCCCCTCCCAATGTTATTAAATTGATAACAGAGGACCTTAATGCCTTCTCACATGTGAGTTAATGTGTATGGCGGGGCATTTAAGCTAGCACATAAATCTCATTTGGTTGTTCAAGCTAGTAATTATCTCCAAAATTTTCAATGGATTATAGGTAATGTTGGTCTTGAGATTTCTCTTAGTTACAAGGTAGTTTGGAGTTGTCATGGGTTTTTCTCCACTTGACTTTGAGTTTGCCCCCCTCTAGTCTTTGCTTGAGTGTTGCATTCTCGTGACTATGGGACTTAGGTTTAGTTGGTGATTGGACCATCTTGTCTCTAATCTTAGGATTTATGGATAGTGATTGTCTAGTTTTAATTCATGGTTCTTGAGGTTTTTTATTGTAGCAATGGGGCAAGGAAAGGTCGTCTAGGAATTTTGGTGGTCGAAGTGTAATGATACAATATGCATGCAACAATGTCTTGCATGTGAAATCAGAGAGCTAAACAAAAGGGTTAAATACTATAAGAAGGAGGCATGTGAGGCACATTATGGTGTTATCAATGTCTGCATTCGATGGGACCATTGGCAAGTAGAGTTGGAAAAGAAACTACATGATCTGAGCTCTACAAAAGACACATGTGCAATTGACAATGCAAGATATTTTGTAGATTTGAGAAATTGACAAAAAGAAATAGATGTTTTCATGGATGTATAGCTTAGTAGGAATATGGAGATCTATTTACAAGTCAATTTTATTAAACAAATGCTTCAAAGAATGGTGTCTCATATTGGCCTTCTAAATTCGCTTATGGCTTCCCCCTATCGAAGCAAATTTTTCTTTTATTTCAAAATCTTCTTCAGCGGTGATGGATTATGCACATCTCAATGCTCCTCCAGATGAAAAGAGCAAAGAGCAAGCCAAATGGTAATGTTTTAACTAAAACTGTGTAACCAACCCCAGTGATACGAAACCAACACGAGACAAGTGCTCCCAAGCATGATAGAGTAGAGAGAGTACTTCACTTAATTTCTTCTACGGTTTTAGGTTTTGGTAGGTATTTATCATGCCTAAGAGAAAGAGAAAATTGGGAAAAAGTTTCTAATTAAATAGGTTCAAAACAAGCCATAATTTAAGTTTATGTGTTAGTAAATTAATTTGTATTTGTATTTTCTAGTTATATGTTAGAAAGTGTAATTGACTAGTTTTTAGTAAGTATTTTTTTTAATTTTTAATTTTAAAAAATTGTAAGTAAATATGTTCACTCAAAATAATTTTGTATATAATGTTTAAATTTTTTATATTTTGTAATAGGGTAAATTATTTTTTTAATATAAATCTTAATAATTTTTAATAAATTAATTTATTTTTTCCAATATAGATGTTAACCATTTTCTATTTTAATAAGTTAAATTATTTTTTAAATATAGATATTAACCAATTCGGTTAAATTATTTTTTAATATAAATCTTAAATAAAAATATATATAAATATTTTGTATATAATGTTTAAACTTTTTATATTTTGTAATAAGTTAAATTATTTTTTTAATATAAATCTTAACCATTTTTAATAAGTTAAATTATTTTTTTTAACATAGATCTTAACAATTTTTAAAAGGTTAAATTATTTTTTTAATATAGATCTTAACAATTTTTAAAAGGTTAAATTATTTTTTTAATATAGATCTTAATCATATTTAATAAATTAAATTATTTTTTTAATATAGATCTTAACCATTTTTAAAAGGTTAAATTATTGTTTTAATATAGATCTTAAATATAAATATATATAAATGATGTGTACATTTACTTTAAAGGATACCAAAAAGACCATTACCTATTCAATGAACCATTTAGTGACCTTTAAAACCCTATAATGTGAATTTCAAGATCGAAAAAACCATGGATTGAACACAGTGAGGAGAGTGTTGATGGGCTCCTCAACTAGTATATGAGTTTTACCATAATCAATTAAGACTATTTCCTTTTTATTTTTTATATAGCCTTCAATCTTGAGGGTTTGAGGAGTGTTAATTCCAACGAATGCATTACATGGCATCGTGTGAGTCAACTCCTTAGAAGAAATCTATTCTATATTTTCATCTTAAGATGGTTCTTCTTCTTCTTCTTCTTCCTCTTCACAATCTATGTAGAATAATTTATTCTCACCACACTTATGTCCCTTACTATACCCGATGTTACAATTAAAGCATAAACTTTTTTATTTGCTTTCATCCAATTGTTGAGGTATCGACCTTGTAGGTCGAGGTGTTTTAGAAGGAACATTATTCTCTTGATAGATGTTAGGAGTGGTCCTTCTAGTAGCCATAGCCATATTTTGACTTTCAACATTTCTTGCCACCCTGGATGCATTCTCCAATGATTTGGGTTCCCAAAGGCGAACCTCATGTTGAATGTTATTCTTTAAAGTTCCTATGAATACATCAATCAAGTGCTCATCTAGAATATTCGTTACCTTTATATTCAATCTTTGGAAGTTCTCAATGTGCTCCGCAACTTAACCATTTTGCTCGAGATTGATCAATTGGCTAAAGAAGGTATTACTCCTTGTATCCTCATAGTGTGCTATCATTTCTTCCATGAAATTTGTTCAATTGACAAGTGATTTGCAAGAACAAAACCATCGATACCACACAAATTGATTGGGTTCTAAATATAAAGAAGCAATTTGTACCTTTTGTGTGTGTGGAACATCTTGTAGATCAAAGAACTGCTCCATCTGACCTATCCATGTGATTGGATCCTTACCATCAAACTTCCTCATATCAATCTTAGGAAAGTGATTGGTATTCAACCCAAAGTTGGAGTTTCTCCAGTCTGTTTCATCTTCCTTGTGTCCTCATCATGAATTTCATGGGATACATTTTCACTTTCAGGTGGTATTTCTATTAGGAATTTTTTCAATCCTTCCATCATCTCCCTTTTTAAACCATGCATCTTAGTATCCATTATTGCCTCCAACTTAGCTTCAGTTGAATCCATCATCCCTTGTAGTTCATCTTTTGTTACTGTCTTCTTTTGTAAATCATTTATGTCCCTCTGCATTTCTTCACCTTCATCAAGAGTCCAAGTAGGACCGTCTGAAGGCTTATTTGGTGTAGAAATTCCCTTTTTTGGTGGCATGTTGTCCAAGTATCACTTTTAAACCTTGATTCTGATGTGGTTCTGCTAGATGATCTTTCTTCTGCTGTATCTGCAAAATTTCGACCCTTCTGGGTCTGAAAATTTCGTTATGCAGTTCTCGTATACATCTTCTCTGCAATGCCACAGGTCTGATCAAAATTGGATGTGCCAAGTGGAAGTTATGGTAACTTCCCCACACCTTGTTGATTTTTTTCCCTTCCAGAAGAGTGTACTTGTAAAGCGTGACAAGAGCACAATATCTGATATTTGATTCTAAAACTTGCACCATAAATACTACAAATTGTCCACTATCCAATGCCACTAGTCTCACTTAATTTGGATACTCACTGAAGAAGATATCATTGTTTTACCCGGAACACATGTTTGAGACTAGTATTACACAGGATGTATCTACCAAATTAGGATGACCCAGAAGATAAAAAAATTATCACAACTACCTTGATAATTTATCTAAATATCCTCCAATTTTCAGGGTCTGAAATGTCATATAAAAAAATTTATATCGAAAATTATGTGATGTCTAAATTTTGAATGATTCCATAACCCTATCTTACACAAGCTATATCTACGAAAGTATAAGGCCTCAAGAGCTGAAATTTGAACCCCATGTACCTTGATCCGTCTACTAAATATTCTCCAAGGATTTCCTTCTGAAACATCTTAGAAAAAAAGTTATAGTGAAAATTTCAAGGTATCTCAGATGTAGCAGCGAAACCCCAAGACCTTGAGCTTTGATACCAAATGTTAAGAACCAGATATCAAAATAGCATAAAAAAACATCAGAATAAGTACTCAACGCCTTGAAAAAGAGAGAGAATTTCAAATAATAATCCTTTTTGAGGGGGGCAACCTCCTTATACACCACTTAAATTTACAAATACAATATGATTCCAAATGAAAAGGTCTCATTGGTACATATAGGAGACTAGGAGGTACAATTATAACTAATGGAACCAAGCCAACATAAATAAAATAACAATACTAATGTAATATACCTCAATTAAGAGATAATGTTTAAATTTTTTATATTTTGTAATAGGGTAAATTATTTTTTTAATATAAATCTTAATTATTTTTTAATAAGTTAAATTATTTTATTTTAATAAGTTAAATTATTTTTTTAATATAGATTTTAACCAATTTTTTTTAAAAGGTTAAATTATTTTTTAATATAAATCTTATATAAAAATATATATAAATATTTTGTATTGTAATAGGTTAAGTTATCTTTTTAATATAAATCTTAACCATTTTTAATAAGTTAAATTATTTTTTTAATATAAATCTTGACCATTTTTAAAAGGTTAAATTATTTTTTTAATATAGATCTTAATCATATTTAATAAGTTAAATTATTTTTTTAATATAGATCTTAACCATTTTAAAAAGGTTAAATTATTGTTTTAATATAGATCTTAAATATAAATATACATAAATGATGTGTACATTTACTTTAAAGGATACCAAAAATACCATTACCTATTCAATGAATTATTTAGTGACCTTTAAAAGCCTACAACGTGAATTTCAAGACTGAAAAAACTATTGATTGAACACAGTGAGGATTGTGTTGATGGGCTCCTCAACTAGTATATGAGTACTACCATAATCAATTAGGACTATTTCCTTTTTATTTTTTATATAGCCTTCAATCTTGAGGGTTTGAGGAGTGTTGATTCCAGCGAATGCATTACATGACATCGTGTGAGTCAACTCCTTAGAATAAATCTCTTCTATGTTTTCATCTTGAGATAGTTCTTCTTCTTCTTCTTCTTCTTCTTCTTCTTCTTCTTCTTCCTCCTCCTCTTCACAATCTATGTAGAATAATTTATTCTCACCACACTTATGTCCCTTACTATACTTGATGTCACAATTAAAGCATAAACCTTTTGATTTGCTTTCACCCAATTGTTGAGGTATCAACCTTGTAGATCGAGGTGTTTTAGAAGGAACATTATTGTCTTGATAGATGTTAGGAGTTGTCCTTCTAGTAGCCATAGCCATATTTTGACTTTCAACATTTCTTGCCACCCTAAACGCATTCTCCAATGATTTCGGTTCCCAAAGGCGAACCTCATGTTGAATGTTATTCTTTAAAGTTCCTATGAATACATCAATCAGGTGCTCATCTAGAATATTCGTTACCTTTATATTCAATCTTTGGAAGTTCTCAATGTGCTCCGCAACTGAACCATTTTGCTTAAGATTTATCAATTGGCTAAAGAAGGTATTACTCCTTGTATCCTCATAGTGTGTTATCATTTCTTCCATGAAATTTTTTCAATTGACAAGTGATTTGCAAGAACAAAGCCATCGATACCACACAAATTGATTGGGTTCTAAATATAAAGAAGCAAATTGTACCTTTTGTGTGTGTGGAACATCTTGTAGATCAAAGAACTGCTCCATCTGAACTATCCATGTGATTGAATCCTTACTATCAAACTTCCTCATATCAATCTTAGGAAAGTGGTTGGTTTTCAACCCAAAGTTGTCGTTTCTCCAGTCTAATTCATCTTCCTTGTGTCCTCATCATGAATTTCATGGGATACATTTTCACTTTCAGGTGGTATTTCTATTAGGAAATTTTTCAATCCTTCCATGATCTCCGTTTTTAAACCATCCATCTTAGTATCCATTATTTCCTCCAACTTAGCTTCAGTTGAATCCATCATCCCTTGTAGTTCATATTTTGTTATTGTCTTCTTTTGTAAATCATTTATGTCCTTGTGCATTTCTTCACCTTCATCAAGAGTCCAAGTAGGACCATCTAAAGGCTTATTTGGTGTAGAAGTTCCCTTTTTTGGTGGCATGTTGTCCAAGTATCACTTTTAAACCTCGATTCGGAGGTGGTTCTGCTAGATGATCTTTCTTCTACTGTATCTCCAAAATTTCGACCTTACTGGGTCTGAAAATTTTGTTATGCAGCTCTCGTATATGTCTTCTCTGCAATGCCACAGGTCTAATCAAAATTGGATGCACCAAGTGGAAGTTATGGTAACTTCCCCACACCTTGTTGATTTTTTTCCCTTCCATAAGAGTGTACTTGTAAAGTGTGCCAAGAGCACAATATCTGATATTTGATTCTAAAACTTGCACCATAAATACTACAAATTTTCCACTATCCAATGCCTCTAATCTCACTTAATTTGGATACTCATCGAAGAAGATATCATTGTTTTACCCGGAACACATGTTTGAGACTAGTTAATATGACTAGTCAGATACCCTATATTACATAGGATGTATCTACCAAATTAGGATGACCCAGAAGCTGAAATTTTTATTACAGCTACCTTGATAATTTATCTAAATATCCTCCAATTTTCAAGGTCTGAAACATCATATAAAAAAATTTATATCGAAAATTATGTGATGTCTAAATTTCGAATGATTCCAGAACCCTATCTTACACAAGCTATATCTACGAAAGTATAAGGCCCCAGGAGCTGAAATTTGAACCCCATGTACCTTGATTTGTCTACTAAATATCCTCAAAGTATTTCCTTCTAAAACATCGTAGAAAAAAAGTTATAGCAAAAAGTTCAAGGTGTCTCAGATGTAGCAACGAAACCCCAAGACCTTGAGCTTTGATACCAAATGTTAAGAACCATGTATCAAAATAGCATAAAAAAACATCAGAATAAGTACTCAACGCCTTGAAAAAGAGAGAGAATTTCAGATAATAATCCTCTTCGAGGGGGCAACCTCCTTATACACCACTTAAATTTACAAATACAATATGATTCCAAATGAAAAGGTCTCATTGGTATATATAGGAGACTAGGAGGTACAATTACAACTAATGGAACCAAGCCAACATAAATAAAATAACAATACTAATGTAATATACCTCAATTAAGGGGTAATGTGCCACTATTTAGGGCTTAAAAGAAGAAGGGTTGCAAGAAGTAACATCTTCTATAAAAATTATTATAGGATTTGTATCATACAACAAGAAAAGATAAGATGAATGATTACAACACACAAGACAATATTTATATAAGGATTTAAGGTAGATAGTTATTTGTAATAATCAAAACTTATTGTTAATGAGGACTCATCTTCCAAGTCAAGAAAATCAAGTCAAGTCAATTGTAAAGTACACATGCTAATGTCAATTATCATTGCTAGGTTAAGGTCAAATTTAGCTAAGACTCCAACTTAATGTTACTCGAGTTTGAGAAGCCTATTGAGGTTAACCAATGAACTCTATCAACCATAGGAGGTTGATGTCGATTCAAATTCCCTACTTACAAAAGTAATGACCCTTCATTAACTACCAATGTAGTTGAAGGGATTTTTTTTTAATATGCTTCAAGATGTATCGGTTAAAATAATGATAGCATTGTCCAACCTTGACACCAAAACAACTTGGAATGCCAAACCAACAAATGTGTTTAAGTACTTGTGATTCATCTCAACCATCTAAGAAACTACAAGGGGTTCTAACATAAGTGAAACATAAAGTGTAAGAAAATTAGCAAAGATATTAAGAATAAATACATTATCATGTGCTACTTATGTGATAGCATGGACAATACTGGATAGGCCTAAGCTTCTAATAAGGACCCTCAAAACATTATGTCTACAATTGAACTTAGATGATTTGTCCACCCACATATTTATGCTATGTGCTAAGGCTTCATAGATTATTGTCATAATTAAATAAAGCCATGCCCGACAAACTATCACAAACTTAGCATGTGTGACCACTAACAACATAAGTTATAAGAAATTTAAGTGGAACATAAAAGTATAAGCAATTTAACCTTAAATAAAGGATGCATGTCAAGTTAACAAATATATTAAGGATAAATACATTATCACATGCTAGTTCTATGATAGTGTGTACAATATTAAAGAGGCCTAGGATTTTGATAAGGCCCCTTAAAACATTCTCTCTACAATTGAAGTTAGATGATTTGTTCACCCACGTATTTATGCCATGTGCTAAAGCTTTATTGATTCTTGTCATCCTTGAATAATGCCTTGCTCGACAAACTTTAACAAACTTAGCATGTGTGACCACTACCAACATTTCATCATAGACAATTGATGTTGAACCTTCCCCGTACCAATCCTTCTTGGGGCTAGCTCGTCAACAACACACTGTGCCACCTCAACAACAACTTAGCATGCTACATTAGCACTACTTCACAACATAGATGGGCCACACAAATGACATGTTGGGTGATCAAAGTGGACCAACTCAACCTAGGAAACACCTTGGAGTCAATGGAAGATATGGTTGACTTTATTTCAAGGAATGATACAACAATCATCCTCTTTCATTATACATAAGGATGATTAGTGTGTGTTGGCATGAATAATCATTCGACTATCCATTTATTGTATAATATGTCATCACATGTACTTATAAACTTCTTAGATAGTAGTTTGTGGATTCTAATATTTTTTTGTATTTTGTTGAGATCATGCTCACACAGTGGTAATCTGTAACACCCTGTTTCCCCCAATCTGTAAAAATAACTATATTGGCCAAGAACTATGGCAAACTCAAAGATGTGAATGTTTGATTTGACGAACCTTTGTATAAAAGGTCGATGAATGTAAATTATGTTATGAATATGTGTTGCATGACTGCTGGGAGGGGGATGTGCTAAAAGAGACCACGATGGCTAATGAGAAGCGGTGGAAGGGACCTGGAATGGTTGCGTTAACTTCCACCGAGCCAGTACCGTACTGGTTTTTACTTGCTCAAAGACCAAAGCAACTCTCTGACCCTGGAATGGATTTCCCATCAGATTGGTAGGTGGGGAGGCTCCTTAAGAGTTAATGAGGGGATGGGGGTGAACCGCCCATCCGTAAAAGCTCTCAGACTTGACCACGAACGGGGAAATTCATGCCACACGCAATCTTGTAGAGAAAAAGGCAAGAGAGGAAGTGTGGTAAAGGGTAGAGAGAGAGAGTGCACGACAGGGATCGCGGAAGAGAACTGGAGAAACTCTGGAAACACAAGGAGTTCTGAACATAGGAGAAGGAGAGTAACCTTCATCCTGGATTATTTTTCTATATCAAGAGAAGGAGAGTAACCTTCGTCCTTGACTTCCGTTGAGCTGGAAGTAGGAGACCAAATCTCAAAGCATCGTGGTCTAGCTCGGGGGTGGCTAGTGGTAAATCCGTTTGGAGTCACTAAGCCTACGGTTAGGTGGAAACGAGCACCCCTCTTAGTAGTTGCATCACTCCTGGTGGATCTGATAAGTGTTTTATGCCTTGTATTTTGAATTGAATATCATGAATACATGCTCATGTTTATATGCCCATAATGATTTCTGTGTGGAATGATTGCCTGGTGTTTTAGACTGGAAATAATGGATGCATGTGTATACTTACATGCCATAGTTTATTTCTGTACAAATGATTAAGTCTGGGGCATGAGTTCACTTCACCGAGGATCGTCTTGTTTGCTTGATTCTCGTAATATTCTAGGAAGGCTCCTCAAGAGTACTCTTCCCCGGAAATTACCCCATAAACCTTGGAACCGTACTGAACTTTTACCCAGAGACTCGACTAAGATCAGGGACAATTGCCCAAGAACCGTCTGAAGGTTCATGCAATCCAGGTCTGGAAACCTTATGCAAGAAAGAGTAGCTCTCTAAGGTCTCGAAGTCGTGGGATTTTGAAGCTCCGAGAGGTTGAATTTCGTGATTCAAGCTCATAAAGGATAGCGAGTCCAATTATCGAAAGAGAATACCCCATCGTTTGGTAGACGAATGGTCGGAATCCTTTCGAAAATACCCCAGATCTATCAAGACCGATGGATCTAGAGGAAGAGCACAGGCGTTAACACCTCGACCCTTTCAACCTTCGCAAGTAGCGATGGGATCCAGGACCGTAGATCTAAGGATCTGTTGGAGCTCTATTGACTGTCGATCTTAACCTTTGCATAGGCAGGAGAGTGGACTAGACAACGTCCTGAAAGTCCCGAAGTATTTGAAATCGTCCATCGGCACAGGACGCGTGGCAGTCGGGTAGCATTTCGCTGACTCGCGACTTGGAGTGGTCAAGGGTAGGACTGCATGAATTCACGATTCGCGAAATCGCGACGTGATCGTGGTCATTGGATCCAAGCCACGGGAGAACCGTTGGATCAGAACCTCCGTGTGGTATCGCGTATCGGGGGTTCAAAGGTTGAAAGAATTTCTTTTCGACTGCAGAAGTCGTGAAGTGTCGAGCATCGAGGGCTCGTGCAAACACGTGGCACATCGTTAGGTGGGGACTGCGTGGTTGACATGTGTCGTAACAAAAAGCGCCCAGAGAAAGGTGGAAGCGGGTGACAGGTGGTGGACACATGTCGCCTGGGAAAGAGTCAATCCATTATTGACTTATCGTGTTTCGAGGATTTGCAAAGGAGGAGTACGAGAGCTCAACACTCTAACTCGCAAAGTTGCGAGATGCGAGTAGTGCTAGTGTTTAGCCTAGCCTACGGTTATATGTAGCAGGCGCTAGTGAGGAGGGAGCCATACCCGTATCGCATTTCAGGTATCGGCGTTTGGAGAAAGAGGAGTTGAGAGCCTTGACTCTCCAACTCGCGAGTTGCGAAAGGCGCTTGCGCTAAGGCCAGGTTGTGGTCGCTTGGAGGAGGATAAGAGAAGGGATGGTCTGCGTTAGGCCCCGTAGAAATTCATGGATTCTGTCCCTCGAAGAAAAGACAAAAATAAAATAAAAAAATTTAGTCGTCGTAGTGGGTGTGTGACATAATCCATACACTACATTGGCACAAAACTCTTTCTTATAGCATTAAGATCTCCACTTCAACTTTGTATCAGTTGTATTGACAATAGACTATACAAATCGAGAAATCTCTTTATACCTTTGGTGTTTGCATTTTTTATGGTTGTCAAACTAGTTTACTAGTTTATTGCCAAGTGTGTGTATGCAAATAAGTTTAAGCATCTACCTTTCAATCTTTTGGGTCACTTTATAAACTATGCATAGCTTAGTTTTTTTGTTAAATAGTCAATTGTGCACTCCTTGGGTTAATTTTTTTACTTGGCCAAGTCACAAAATCATGCATATCTACTCCTTTTTGGGTCAGGCATAATAGTAATATGCTTTGATCCTAACTTTCATTGTTATGCATCCACTCCATATATTGTGCATTGTTTGTGTTGTGTTTGTTTGTTGTGTTTTCACAATGCAACCTACAAAGGTCTTTGTTGTAAATCTCAATACCCTTATTCTTGAAATCCCTAATCCCTTACAATTGATCTAGGTGGATATTGGTGGCCACCCATCTATTCCAACTAGCTCAAAACAGTTTTATGGCAAATTATTATTTTTAGTTGTTTTTCGGTTCCTAAACTTCCGGGGCCATTTTAAGGGCCTAAATGAAGTTTTTTTGGGATCAAACACCTCAATGTTAGTCAAAGATTGTAATTGATCCCCAAAATGAATCTCCTCGATGATACCTTTCCAACGAGCTATCATGCGCCCCAAATGAAGATTGTATGCCAAAGTTACGCCCCCGGGAAATTGATACACCAAACTACCCAAAACAGGGTCCACAAAATTGTTGGATTTTCATCTTCCGGGGTTAGGGTTTTGGAGTTTATTCATGTTAAAAAGGCCTTGGAGCCTCATTGTAACAATCATCTTCTTGCGGACTATCAGCCCGCGCTCTGTAAAAATCGGTGCTACTTACAACCCCTGTGTGCATGCTCTAATGGCTCCCTCTGAGGGAGGGGATCTGCCCCTGGGATCCTTGTCCCTAGATCTGCAGGCCTTCCATGCCCTCATCTCTTCATATGCTAAAGCTCCCAAGCCCCTGCCCTCCCGATTCGTCAAAAAGGTAATCGAAATCCCTAAGGTTGCAATATTCACTCCTTCAGTGCGATCTTTGGCACTCAGACTCACAGATCGAGGATTAATAGGCCAATTCATAGGATTGTGGCCTTACCCAAAACAAATGCACATCTAGTTGGAATAAAACCGGTGCAAGTTGAAAGGGACAATTGTCGACAACCTTTTGTGGTAAGGGATTCTTCACCATTTTGTTCGAAAAAAAAGAAGATAGAGATTTGATTTTTCAAAGCGGTCCCTATTTCATAGGGGCCAGAGGAATGTACTTGAACAAATGGACTCCAGATTCTAGCCCAGAGAATGACATCCCCTCAACAGTTTCAGTATGGGTGAGGCTTCCCTTCCTTCCCCTCCACTATTGGAATGATGAAACAATAAGAAACATATGAAACACCCTAGGAAAGTACATTGATCATGCTGAACCCCAGGAAGGCCTTCAGGCCTGAGCCAGACTGTGTGTAGAAGTGGATATGAAAAAAGGTCTCCCTGAAGCAATACAATTGAACCTGGATAGTTGGTCTTACATCCAATAGGTAGACTATGAACAAATTCCCTTCAAATGTAAAATCTTCCATGAATATGGACACTTTGCCAAATCTTGTCCCTAGGCCAAAGACATGCAGGACCAAGATCCCAAACAAGATCAGTGGCAACAACCAAAAAGGAAAAAAACAAATGGGAAAACCCAACCCATGCCGACTCAAAATCAAAGGGAAAAACCTCCTGATCCAAAAGAAAAAAGTCTTGGATCCCCACAAAAAGGAGAATCAAGCCACATTCGATATGCAGAGCTTCACCAAGATGGAAATCTAGAAGAATTCAGGGAATCCCAGGAAGAAAACAATGGAAAGGGACAAGAAGAGCAAGGAAAAGGAAATGACAAATACCCAGAGAAGGAAAAAGAAGTCCTGGATCTAAGTAGAGAATCCTCAAAATCTCCACACACCCAAAACATGCAAAACATGGAAAATCCAGAAATGTTAGAAGAAGTAAGACAAGATTCCTCAGAAAGTGAATCTGATCTAGAATTAACTCAAACTAAAAACAACAAGAGGCATGGAAGGAAATCACACAAAAATAAAACATAATCGACAACAAATAGAGAAAAGGAACTAGGGATACAAAAAACTATTGAGGAAACCCTAAAGAAAGATGGAAAATCTGGGAAGAACAAGGCATCCCAACATAAAGGAACAAATTCACAACCCTCAAGAGGGGGGCACCCAAACACCCTGATAAATGATGAAAATCGTCTCCTGGAATTGTAGGGGATTAGGAAGTAATCTCAAGAAAGAAGAAGTCAACAAATTGATACAAGCAGAAAAACCTTCAATCCTCATGCTCCAGGAGATGAAAATGAGGGAGCAGGAAACCCTCAAAGACCTGCAAAAATTATGGATCGATTGCGATGGCCATGCAATGATCTTTAGAGGCACTTCACGCGGAATCAAAATTCTTTGAAAGATGGAAGATTTCGACCTACAAGCGCAACTGCAAACCCAATTCTGGCTTATGGTAAATCTTCTCAATAAAGCTTCAGGTATGCTTTTTTCCATCATCAATGTTTACATGCCAAACAATTATAATGAAAAAATTGATTGTTGGCAATCCTTGATAGACCTTGCTAAGGAAACCCCCCCCATAATCTCATTATTGCAGGCGACTTCAACACAACCAGAGCCTCAAAAGAAAAAAGAGGAGGCTCGGTGGTAAGAGATCAATTTCAGGAAAGACTGGAGGACCTTATCTCAGAATTGGATCTCTATGATGTTCCCTCGAACAAGGGAATCTACACTTGGAATAATAGAAGAGCAGGGTCTGGACACATAGCCGCAAGATTAGATAGATTTATGATTAGCAGCTCATTGTTGTCCCTCCCCGACAAGCCTTGCTCAACGAATCTTCCTTGGGCGGGCTCAGATTACCGCCCCATAAGACTGACCTTCGAATCTCAATAGAACTGGGGTCCTATTCCCTTCAAACTAAACCCCCTCTGGTTGGACAGACCCGAGCTCATTCAATCCATATCCAAGATATGAAACTAGTGGATCACAGGTTCTCCAAACTACATTTGGGAGCAGAAGCTCAAACTAGTCAAGGATCTCTTAAAGAGCTGGGCTAAAAACAATTTGCACAGCAAATCAAAAGACAAAAAGTCCCAACTAGAGGTTCTTCAATATGAAATGGAAATTATAAAGATTCATCAGAACCTCCTCACCCAAGTGCAAAAACTTCACAAAGAGTACCTCCAAGCTCTAGTTGAAGAAGAAAACGCTTGATGGCTTAAATCCAGGAGTCTTTGGCTGAAAGTAGGGGACCAAAACACTTCCTTCTTCCACAATCAAGACAAAGTCAAGAATTGGTCAAATCAAATTTCCGAACTCAAAACCCATGACGATGAAATCCTTAAGAACATCGCCCAAATCAAGCAACGCACCTCCACCCATTTCCAAACTCTGTACACCACCTCTAGCATAAACGAGGATCTCCTAACTGAAGCCTTTTCTCCAGCATATCCCTTGAAAGATTACTGAGGCCAACAACACCCACCTTGATAGACCCATCAAGGAAGTAGAAATCCTCATAGCCTTGAATCAATTCCAAGACGACAAAGCTTTGGGGCCTTATGGCTTCACCTTGCATTTCTATAAAAAATGTTGGCACATCAACAAGAAAGACTTCATAAGAATGGTACGCTTCGACCACAAAGAAAAAAATTTGGGAGGAGCAACCAACTCCTCTTTTCTGGCTCTCTTCCCAAAAGAACTTGGAGCCTCCTCCCTTAATCGCTTCAGACCCATATCCCTCTGCAACATATCCTACAAATGTCTGTCCAAAATAATTGCAAACAAACTCAACCCCCTCCTCAGCTCGCTAATTCTTCCAAACCAGGGAGGCTTTGTAGTTGGTCGTCAGATTTGGGACAACTTCATTCTTGTCCAAGAGCTAATCCAGGCCAATAGCTCCTGGGAGACACTGGTATGGCTATAAAACTAGACATGGCCAACGCCTTTGACAGAGTGGAACATAATTTTCTCTTCAATGTCTTGAGAAAATTCGGCTTCAGTTAGAACTTCATGTATTGGATCTGCTCCTGCATTGACTCTCCTTGGATATCACCACTAATAAATGGTAGACCAGGCCCCTTATTCAAGGTGTCCAGGGGCTTAAGACAGGGTTGCCCCCTTTCCCCCTTTCTCTATGTGCTCATGGTTGAATCTCTAAACAAAAATCTCGAATGGGAAAGCGTAAATGGGAACATTCCTGGAATAAAAATTGCTCAAGGAGTAAAAAACTGAACCACTCTCAATTTGCAGACGACACAATTCTCCTAAGTGGAGCGTCCAAAACCCTGGCCAAAAGAATCCTCCAAGTCTTGGATACCTTCCTTATAGTTTCGAGAGGCACCCTAAACAAAGAAAAATGTCAAATTTATACCTGGAATGTCTCGGCAATCATTAGAGTAGGAATATCCCAAATCACAGGGTTTGCCATTACCCAATACTGGAAATCCTTAAAGTATTTGGGCTTCCCCCTCTACATCAAAGGGCTCCCTGGAGATTTTTGGCACCATTTCATCCAAAAGATCAGGGAAAAGATGGAAAAATGGGGCTCATGGTGGCTAAATCCAGAAGGTAGGGTGGTGCTGATCAAATTTGTTCTCTCAACCCTCCCCCTGTATCAATTCTCTACCCGTCTAGCCCCAAAGGGTATTCTTAAAGAAATGGCCCAACTCATTCATAATTTTTTGTGGCAAGGGGGAAAAGACAACCACAAAAAATTCCACTTGGTAAATTGGGAAACAGTTACCCTGCCCAAAAATAGTGGTGGTCTGGGAATTAGAGACTCCAAAATCACCAACTCTGCAATGGGAGCCAAAATCCTGTGGAGGATAGTCTCAGGCGGTAATGACTGGTGGAAACAGGCAATCACTAACAAGTATAGACTGGGTAAAATAAAAAGGAGTAAGGACAATCCACAAACTCAACAAACATGTTCTCAAATCTGGAAACTAATAAAGAGCACCGCCCCCTTTTTCAAAGAACACCTCTTCTGGATCCCGGGCAATGGAAAAACAATTAGAATCTGGCAGGAACAAATCTCTGGGGTGACTTTCAACCCCCACGAAGGAAATCTTATGGAGCTAAAATGTTGGATGATTAGCACAAGCAAGCACACCTTGTATGACATCTCAGCCTGGAATGTCAATGGCAGCTGGAGAGACTAGAACTTGGGGAATGTTCTGCAACATTTGATAGCACATGCTCATCGCCTGACCATGCTTGTGAAAGGGGCAACACCCATTCAAAAAACCTTACCAGATAGCAGGGGTTGGGGGGACAAAGGATACTCAGTCACAGAGGGTTATAACAAGATCCTTGAGTTCACGAGAGGCTATCAAACCTTAGCAAAATGGAATAATGTCTGGAATCAAGACTCCCTTCCCAAAATCAACTTCTTCATCTGGAATCTAGTGTACGATAAAATATTAACAGGGGAAAACCTCATGAAAAGAGGCTTTCATGGCCCTTTCATCTGCCCTCTTTGCCAAAACAGTCCAGAGAACATCAACCATTTATTTTGGGAGTACTCCTTTGTGAGAAAGTGTTGGACCTTAGCCTTTGGGGATCTCATTAGAAATATAAGATGGCCCTCTTCTCCCCACCCCAGCCTGGGAAACTGGGACAAGTACTACTGGGGTTCCTTTAAGAACAAGCCAGCTCTGAAGCGTATTTGGTGGGCGATGACAAAGTTTATCTGCTGGCAGATTTGGATAACAAGAAACAAGAAATTTTTTCAAGGAAAGGCCTCCCTTCCCCAAACAACAGCTGCTAAAGCGAAGTTGCTGCTCTCAGAATCCATAAATTCAAAACCCCTAAAAATAGAGGACCCAACCAAGTGGACCGCCCAAGAAAAGACTGGATGGCAAGCTTCAATGTCAGGGCTTCTAAGCACACCTATGTAGCAAAAAGATCAAGCTGGTAGCTTCACAACATTCTCAACATAGACCTCTGGATCCAAAAGAAAAAATTCCATACCCTTTGTTTTGATCGAGCTTCAAAGGGAAACCCAGGGGAGGCAGGTGCGGCTGGGGGGGGGGGGTACTCTTTGATCCCGGAGGAAAAAAATCCTCAAGCTACCATTGGAATTTGGGGACGGAAACCAACAACAAAGCAGAGGCCTGCGCCCTCTTAAAAGGAGTACAACTAGCCCAAACTAAAGGAATCTAAGAGCTTGTAGTCCCAGGGGACTCCAAAACCATAATAAGAATGATGGTAAAGGGTACAAACCCCAGAGACCCAGGCCTAAAGCAAATCGTGGACAAAACCAGAATGGCCTCTCATGATATCAAAACCACCTTCTACCACATACTAAGGGATAATAACAATGAAGCCGACAAGATGGCCAATGCAACAATAGGGGCAAACCCAGGCACCCTAAGTATAGACGAAGTTTCTTCCCTAGCACCCATTTAATAATGATCACCCTAGATAAGAATAAGGTCGGTGCAAGAAGGTGTTACCCTTGGGGCCCAAAAAAAACTTATGGGCACATGGGTAGGAAGGATTGTAGCCATGCCCAAAATAAGAGGGAAGGCGGCTTATTCACGAAGTTAATATTGGGTCCCCCGGGTGAGTGGAAAAACAACCCCAACAACATAAGGTGGATGCTTGCAGTCGTCCACATGAATCAGAGAAAGTGTAGGCCCACTAGGTGGCAAGCGCTACGCGCAGATCACCCTTCCCAAGACAATGAAGTGGCCATCATCATAGATACTGCAAAATCCCTGTTTCATGTGGGAAATATGGACTCTCTCCTTCATCTGTGTGTAATTGCGGTACGGGACTCTCAACTCCCACATCGCAGCAACTCCTCTGTCATCATCCTCACCTCCTCTCTCCCTTCCATGGCATCGGATGGAACAGATTGCAGGAATCCTCCCACAAATTCATCGGAAAGTGCGTCATTTCCTCCTTTAGCAGTCATGTAGTCGTCCTTGTCCAGTGTGTGGCCCCGGTGGGAAATCCCTTCCACTCATTTGCCCTATCTGGTCCAGATGTTATTTATCCTAGCTTCCTTGCCACCCTCGCGACAAGCTAGGCTTTTGTTACGTGTATCCTGGGTTTCTCCTTCCCCTAGCTCTGAGTCTTTCTTTCTAGCCTTCGAGTCTCCCTTTCCCCCTATCCTCAAAGCCTGGTTTGGCCTCACAACTCCCTGAATTCCTCTAGTTGTAATTCTCAGAACTTATGTTCTCCCTTGTTCTCCACGTTGCGTTTTTCCTTGCGGCTCTTTATGTTAGAAAAACAGGACCGCGGAGCAATAAAATAAAACAAATGCAGAAACAAAACATAGAAGACACACAATACAAGAGAGACACAAATTTACGTGGTTCACCCAGTGTGGGCTACGTCCACCAGAGAAATTGCCAGGTCCTTCCTTTCTTATTATCCAGCAAAATGAAGGGATACAACCTACAGCAAAACCTGCTGTAACTTCCTCTTCTTTCTCTCACAGTCTCCTCTCTCTGAATACAATATTCACCCTCATACATAGCTGCAATACATTTCCCTCATAAAAGAGGGTTGCCTTCTAGGGAAAAAAACCCTAACATAATCTCTACCGTTAGATCTGCGACCTTATAATGAACGGTCCAGATTTACAATATACTTTTATAAGGCAATTTTTGCTTCGGGGGCTTCGCCCCCGAACCCCCGCTTGCCCCCAGACCCCCCGGACCCTGTAGAGGGGGTACCCCCCCTCTGCACTCCCCCGCGTGGAAGAGTGTACATACTTCTGGGGTGTAAATACTTCATGGGGTATAAACACGGCTAAAAGCAAGGACCTCTGCATCAGGAAGATAATCAGGCTCCATAACCAACAATCTCCCACTTGGAGACTGATCTCAACAACTCCACCTCTGCTGTATATGCTGGACTCTGAACCTTCTTGGACCTGGCAAATTTCTCATCTTCATCTTCAATCTTGAAGACCAACTGAAATTGAGCAAGAACTCAGTTTCTCCCTGGTTACTCCCTTTGTTAACATGTCTGCAGGATTCTGGCTAGTGTGTATCTTTTCCA
>ML777429.1:161484-185785 GCA_009831015.1 Picea engelmannii | reverse complement strand
ATCTCCCATTCTTCATCCTTCATGGCCGTCGGCTTCTTTGCTACTCCACTCAATGGTAGGAATAGATCCTTCTGATATAAATAGTCTTCCATCTACATCTTCCATAACTGGTAGTTTTGGCTGTTAAATTTCTCGACCCTAAAATTTCCATCTTCCGACATTGCTCCCACTCGAACCAGGAACCCTCTTTTCCTACGAGTTACCTTATGCTCTGATACGAGTTGTTAGAAAAACAGGACCGCGGAGCAATAAAATAAAAGAAATGCAGAAACAAAACATAGAAGACACACAATACAAGAGAGACACAAATTTACGTGGTTCACCCAGTGTGGGCTACGTCCACCAGAGAAATTGCCAGGTCCTTCCTTTCTTATTATCCAGCAAAATGAAGGGATACAACCTACAGCAAAACCCGCTGTAACTTCCTCTTCTTTCTTTCACAGTCTCCTCTCTCTGAATACAATATTCACCCTCATACATAGCCACAATACATTTCCCTCATAAAAGAGGGTTGCCTTCTAGGGAAAAAAACCCTAACATAATCTCTACCGTTAGATCTGCGACCTTACAATGAACGGTCCAGATTTACAATGAAATTACAATATACTTTTATAAGGCAATTTTTGCTTCGGGGGCTTCGCCCCCGAACCCCTGCCGGGGGCCCGCTTGCCCCCAAACCCCCCGGACCCCGCAAAGGGGGTACCCCCCCTCTGCACTCCACCGTGTGGAAGAGTGTACATACTTTTGGGGTGTAAATACTTCATGGGGTATAAACATGGCTAAAAGCAAGGACCTCTGCATCAGGAAGATAATCAGGCTCCACAACCAACACTTTAGTCGACATCCAGTGCCCCTACAAGCAGTTTCTTCGTGTTCACAGGCCAGCCTCTCCCTCTGCTCGATTCACATTCTTGGATCCATACAGAACCCTCAAGAGTCGGTCAGGTCTGGCCACTCATTAGGAAACAACGAAATGCAACAAGCAACGGTTGCGCAGGACGACTCGGGAAGTTGGCCAGAAGATGAGCGGGAGGTTGATTGTGGCGGGTGCAACAACCTAAGAGTCCAAATGGGCGCAATGAGTGCCAATTGTGCCTTCGATATGGAGACTTTATCCCAACACCATTTTATGATAGGCAAGCTTGAAGATGAAATTGACGCTCAACGTAGTCAAATCGAAACCAACCGCTTGCAGATCAAGTTATTGCAACAAAGATTGGATCAACTAGATGAATCATAGCCTCCCCCAAGCAACTCAGAAGATCAAAAGGGTTACTCAAGGAACGTCCAGTTAAACTCAATCAACCAAGTTCCAGACCTGAATGATCCCCTCCCAAAATTCAGGGTGGACATGCAACAATCAAAAGTGGATAAGGGTAATTAAGCTCAAATCACAATATGTATTGCCGAATATCTTTTTTCAGTGGCTCCTTTTGCTGAATATTTCTAGGAAATTAAGCATACATAAATTTTGTAAGCCACGGGGGATGCTACTTACTATATGACAATCCCTGCCTTTGTAATCAACTCTCCTCAAGAGGGAATTCGACACGGTCAATGAGGACCTTTTTGTTGTTGTTGTAACACTAATGGATTCATCCACACAATTAATATAATTTCCCTAGTTTTTGTTATAAAAAAAAGCAATCATCTTCTTGTGAATGTGAGTAGTCGTCACATCTCTTCTCAGAGATAATATGCCACCATTGTAGCGAGCTATCACTTTGTATTTCTACAGTTTTGTACATTTCGCTCATTAACATAAATTGTGTATTACTGTATCTATGTGTTTATGGTTGCACCTCCGATATATTTCTGTTATATTATTGGATATTTGAGATATCTCTATACATTTATTTATTATATCTTCGCTCCCATTTCGTGCCGAAAATAATCCAGATCAACAATGGACTAAAATGCAAGTCAAAGGTCTCTAAATTATCCCTAACCTACTAGATCATGATGATTGGTATTAAAGTGTAGACACTTCCCCTTTGTGCTCATTTCTTCATTTATCATTTGTAGGTAGTTGATCCAAGTTTAAAAAATATGAAGAGAGCTAAATGCTAGTTTGGACCATATTTGAGTACTAGAAGCATGGGCTTGATCAAACTTCCCTTATCAACCTTCTAACATACATATACTATCTAAGATGGTGGGTAATACCAATTCAATTAGCTCTATCAACCTTTATGCAAGCATTATGCATTTGATGATTGATGGAGACTTTAAAAAACAATGTAAGGAAATCTATACTTAGTTTATCAAACTCTTCAATAAAATTGTGTTGCAAGTCATGCCTAGAACATCTACTTAGCACATAATGGGCTCATTTGGTGGAAAAATCCATTCAAAGTGAAGATTGATCTTAACATTCCCATATTTGAAAGAAAAAAACAACACAAAAGTGCTTGATGGGTGGTTTTTACATTGCATGCCTATTTTAAAGTCGATGACTTTAGTGATGCAAGAAGATAAAGTTTGTGACCATGAACCGATCATCAATGGGGGCCTACTAGGTGGATGAAAGTAGGCATTATTATTCCCCACACCATTGTTAAAGTCTCCTAGATAACATGTTTTCCCTTATCGACTACTTGTGCTTGCATTTGTGCCTATGCTTATGTTTATGGTTGAGGCCAAGTGTGAGTCTTGGATAAATCTAGTGGAATAGAATCTCCCTTACCTATGAGTGCTTAGTCTAAGGATTTTAAACTAAATGTTACACTCGGATTAATGGGGGACATGTTCCATTGATGGTTTCATTGTGATAAGAGAAAGTTAACAACAATTTTTTTTCTTGATCATAAACGTTGGGTGGGAAGCCCACAACTAGTAGTGTAAAGAGAATGATGAAACCATCACTATGTGGGGAAAATTTACGAAGTTGTAAGATGGCCATTGGTATTCCTTAAACATAGGGTGTAGATCAAATTTTGACCATGGGATTACATTTTGTAGAACAACCCCCAAGCCAAGGTCCATGATGTTCTAAGTACATTATCTCGTCCCAAACCCACCCCAAATCATCTATTGGAAACACAAGGTAATTTATAGCTAAAAACCCTCAATAATGGAGTAATATCCATGCACAACTACATAAGACAAATGAACCATGTTGGAACTAACCAATATTAGATCATCCACAACTCAATTTATTCATATGAAATCCTTTGTGTCCATGGTATTATGCACTTTGTTTTAGCCCCAATCAAATCAGAGATATGAGTCCTCCTTATTAGTTGATACTTTGAAAAGATTAGATTAGTACCTAATGTGATAGTGAATTATGTTGCTTCAATAATCTCCATTCATCCTTTTTGAAAGTTGGGATTCAACAACATGGAACCGAGGTTGAACTCAAGCTTGATCTCCATGCACAAGAGCTCCCTAAAACATCAATGGATAAAGATTATAGTAGGAACAGAGAGAACCATTCTCCTCTTTACAAAAGTGTATTTATAGAAGAGTTTAACTTGATGTTTCCATTAAGCCCTCGCCACTTGTCACAAATTCCCCTCACCTCCCAACATTATTCCTCTTTAGCAAGCATGTGATTTTTTTATTATTAATAAATACATGTGATTTTTTTATTAATAAACACATGGGATTTTTTCCCTTTATTACAACTTACCTCATAAGTTTGGATTAATGAAATAACACACAATTAATGGGAGCTTTACTAATGAGCACTCATCTTATTTTGCATACATTAAAGAAAATGGACATCATTTGTTCAATTCTGAAGATGAACCTAAGTAAGGTTTAAAACATCAATAAAATAATTTCTAATGTAGATGTTCCCGAGACATTACAAGAAAACTTTGCATAGTTACTTTTGTGGTCATTTATTTGGCTAAGGACCAAAATCAAGGTATTACATCCCCTCTCCCTTCAAACTAGCATCAACCTTGGTGTATCCTTATTCTTCATATGACTATAGGTATTATGCTAGCATAATATCATCAATTTCACAGGTTAGATCTATAATTATACATGTGCTTCAACAATGGCTTTGCTCTAGAGAATTGTGATGTTCCCATTGAGGATGCACAAACATTCCATTTGGAACTCTCCCTCTTGTTCCACCTAAATTAAAGACCCATCAAGAACATGACTAAGATCATATACATATTTCTTCAACAAAAAATATTAAATATGATATGCACCCTGACACTAGTTTCTAATGCAAGCATATACATAACCAACCCAATGTTATTCAAAATCTCAAATGGCCCACAATATTGTGATAACAACTTTGAACCTTGTGAGTATCTACATAACTTTGTTGGTGATCCTAAGTTTCCTTTAAATGTTGTCTTATTTTTGCAACTTATTCTCCATATCCTTAAGCATATATAGCCCAATCAAACATTATCATATGGATCATTCTAGCTCAAAGGATTATAACATCTTCTTCCATGCATTGCCTTGAAAGGACTCATGCATGAAAGCCATTATTATATGCAAATTTAACTACACACACACACACACACACACACACACACACACACACACACACATATATATTCCATATAGTCTCAAATAAACTTACGATGAAATCCATTGGGATCTATTCTCACTTCTATTATGGAATGTGTAATGGTTGTAATAAACAAATATGATGTTGACGTTTCGTATTCCATTTTTGGCATTAGATACATCGAGTGACATATCTTGTGGTGTATTTCTTCATCTTCGACCATATGTGTTGTTTTCTCAAAGTTGTGATGGTCTTCTAATAGCCAAGATGCCCTAGATAAGGCACATTACGCATCTTTCTCAATACAAGCCATCTTATCTCTACACGGTTAGGCTCGTAAATTATATTCATGCATATGGGAAATCCTTCCTCCAAAATTTGGAAGTATTCATACTTCCCTTGCACACTATATTTGGCTTTCAAAATCTCTACCTTAACCTTGAGGAATTACTCATCCTATGTAGGTTCATTAAGTCTTAGTTGCTTCAAGTTAGCCTCAGATAATATTCTGGTAGCTAAATGTATTTTCTTGATAAGTGCATCAATCACCTTAGCTTATTTACCTTCAATGTGATTATTCTCAAAATCACACTTGCTAAGAAATTCAAGCCACCTTCTCTACCTTGCATTTGAGCATGCATTACTACAAGACAAGGCTCTAGCATCATAGATTTCCATCGTGGAGCCTTGTCAAGGTTGTATGACATATGTTTTCTTTGGCATGCATCATGTTTGTGTCACTTTTATGACACAATTGTGCAAGAAATAAAATGATGCGAGATTAAGTTTTAAGTTGTTATATCCATGCATTTTAGTTTCAAGTCACTATTTTCATTTCATTTCAAATATTCCTCGTCTCAAGATTGTGGAGACTTGTCGCTTGAAGGTTGTGGAGATAATTTGGGTCTATTAGAGATTTTCGAGGTGCCCCATTAAATCTAATGTAAGAATCTCCCATTTTCTTTAGTTTTCCCAAAGTATTTCCTTCCAATTTGTATAATTTATTATGTTTAGTCCAATTTTTTGTTTTTGTTTTTGTTTTTGGGGTTTAAGAGTCATTGATGGAATGTTATTTGAAGATAGAGTTGGATATTTTAGGAAAATTATTGTAGATCTATGGGTCTTAGGGGTAGGGTATCGATTTTGGGGGTAGGGTTTGTGAATTTAAGAGAATATTTTCCCTAGGTAGGGTTTACTAATAAAGAATTAGAAAAAAATAAACAAAAATTGAAAGAAAATGTAGGATTTCAAGGGACTGGGTTGATCTCTTCCTCCTCCTTCTTTTCTTCCTATTCCTCATGTTCCACAAATAATCCTTCCTCTTCCTCTTTTCCCCCAATCCTCCTTCCTCTTCCACTTTGTCTCTTCCTCCTACTTCTTTATACTTTCTTTCTTATCCCTCTCCTCATGTTTTTCTCTTCATTCTTCCTCCTTTTCCCAATTCCTCCTTCCACAATTTGTTTCCTAAAGGGAACACATATCACATTGTTCCATATTTTGTGGCCTCCTCCTTCCTCTTCCTCCTTTTCCCCAATTCCTCCTTCCAAAATTGGTTTCCTAAAGGGCACACATATGACATTGCTCCATATTTTATTCATGGGTGTATTCTTTTGCATGGAGGGTGTGGCCTCCTCCTTTCTTCTTATTATTGTTCCTCTTCCTTGTCCTTCTCCTCCTCTTGTTTTTCAACTTCTCATTCCTCCTCCTATTATTATTCTCCCCCACTTCCTCTTCTCCTTTCCCTCCTTCTTCCTCCTCTTTTTATTCTCCATCTCTTCCTCTTATTATTCCCCTTCTTCTTATTCTTCCTCTTATTCTTCTACCCTTCCTCTTAATATTCCTCTTGTTCATAATCTAATGGATTATGAACAATTGATATGCACAAATTTTTAAATGATCAACCTGCAGAGGAGATACACACACTTTAAAACACAGTTTCTGTAATAAAAAGGAAAATATATATACCTGGAACACAGTTAAATAAGCACAGTCTAAGTAATCAGAGGATAATATATATATTTACAACACAGTTAAAAGAAATACATCTATAATTAAAACACAATACAAATGAGTAACCTACAAAAGAGAAGTTACGTAAATATGAATATACAGTAAGATAAAAATGCATAGACTATCGGTGGCCCCCCTAAGTAGTCATGGTACTCCACCTTATAAAACAAATAGGATTTTCAACACATCATCTCGGACTATATTAAAATCAGAAATACATAACAATGATACATTTTAGTAGTGTACAACAATTATCTCATCATAGACATCTCTCTGTTGTGTTCTATGGCTTCAAGTATATATAAAGTATGAGAGGTCGACCACTGAAAGGGTCAAATCTCTCTCAAAACCATAAAATCATTTAACTATGCTATTAATAGACTATGAGTTCTTAAAATCATAGCTCGAATATAGGAGCTAGTTTCAACTGTTTAAATTGAAATACAATGGGAGCCATAGCAGGAGGACGATAATGGGTAAAAACCCATGTTTTGGTTTTGCCCGAAAATTCCCATAGGTATGCTAATGGCCAAATATGTTGCGCTCTGAGTTCCACAATGAGGACCAGATGAAGGTCCAGATGAAGGTCTGGATGGAGGTCCAGATGAAGGTCTAGATGGAGGTCTGAATGAAGGTCTAGATTGCACTTTTTTCCTGTTTAATAAAAAATAGCGAGTATTAAACATTTACATTTATTGAATTAAACATAAACTTCACATTAAGATACAAATAAGATCAACACATACTTGATTTGTGTCCCACATCAATCTGATGATAATAATTTGATAATAAGCTCAAAATGTATAATCATTATGTTCAAAAAGAGACATATAAAAGGAAAAAATTAGGTAAAACATGGAGTCAATAGTTTAATAAATCAATAATTAATTAAGCGATGCAAGAAATGCAAAAGAGACGCAAGTGATGCAAAAGTGACACAAAGGAAACTCAAAAGTGATGCAAAGACAACTAAAAAATGACACAACATTAAATTTACATCACAACACAAAAGTGACACAAAATGAAATTTGCATCACGACACAGTGAAAAACAAAAATTGCATCATCACACACTACAAATGTGATGCAATGATGATGTAAAAAAGATGTATGATTCAAAAAGAATGCCAATGCAATGTAATGTTTAGAGCCCCTAGAGGCATCAAATTTTGTGTCGTACCTTCAGGAAAAAAGGAAACAAAATAACAAAGGTAAGCAACACAAATTATGATGCTAGGGCCCTATATTGTAGTAGTGATAGAAAAACAATTAGGTACTTGCAATTATCATGATCAATACTCAACTCAAGTTCATACCCAAAAGGTATCCCCTCCACATTTTCAAAGAATGCATAACAATTGCAAGCTCCAGATCATAAGTTGAGTAACTCATCTCATGGTCCTTATTTAGTTCCTTTGAACCACAATAGATAACATGGATCCCTTTTATGAGAACTACTTCATTACCTTCAATGCATGTTTATGTGCATATAATCGAGTCTTCATTTGGATGTATAAAATTTAGGGTTAGTGCAATTGTGAGTTTCTTCTTCAAAATATGAAACCTCTCCTCCCATTTAGGCATCCAAAAAACTCATTCCTCTTATTCTATAGAGAAGTACTATTGGGATAAGCAGCCTCAAAGAATACTGTCACAAATAGTCTATACTAGCTTTCCAGGTCCACGAGGATCTAACATAAACAACATTCCTTGAATTAAGTCACTCCATTATGGCCTCAAAATTTTAAGGATAAATTTGGATCCATTTCCCAAAGATGATGAGGCCCAAGTATTGGACCTACTTTTGATAAAACTCACACTTGATAAACTTGGCATAAAATGTATGCTCTTTCTCATCACTACAAGGAAAAATTCACATGGTGGAGGTTTTTGCGGAACCTCCCTAAAAAATTCTCCCTTCTCCCTTTATAGCAGAGGTTTCTAGTGGACATAGGCAACCGGAATTTTTAGTGGAGGTGTTTTGGTCAATGTGCTAAAATCATTGTAGACACACCCCATTTCACTCACATATATGGTGCACCAATGCATTCTCATTATTGGTGCATCGATGATCATTATTAATATGTCATAATAAAATATCAATTTAAATTAATTCTAAACATACTCTAATCGATGCATCTTTGAATCGTAAGCATAATGATGCGTCATTATATAAGACACACTGAATAAGATTTAGACATTTTGTTATACAACATCATTTTTTATTTTAAAAAATTACAAAAACTTATCAACGTACTCCTAGATAGGGCACACCAATACATTCTTGCTATCACTGCACCAACAATCATTATTATCATTCCATGATAAAATATTGGTTTAAATAAATTTGAAGCATACTCTAGTCGATGTATCTTTAACTGTAAGTGCATTGGTGCATCATTATATAAGATGAAATAAAAAAGGTTTAGCCATTTTGTTACATAATATCGATTTTATTTTAAAAATTTACAAAAACTTGTCAATATGCTCTCATATAGGGTGCACTAGTGCATTCCCATTATCGATGCACATGAGGTCATTGTTACTATTATGTGATAGTATATAAATTTAAATCAATTATAAACATACTCTAATCAATTCATCTTTAAAATGTAAATGCATTGGTGCATCATTATACAAGACAAACTGAATAAGGTGTAATAAGGTTTAGATATTTTATTATACAATATCGATTTTTTTATTTTAAAAATTATGAAAACTTATTGGTGTGCTTAATAATTATTCGTGCATCGATGTGTACTAACCAATGATGCACTGACTTACAATTTTTTTAAAACTTAGTGGTGCTTCAAAAACTTAGGAACACATCGATGCACCTTGATATCAAGTACAATAAAGTAGGGTTTGATTTTTTTTACCAAACCGTAATTCCATTAGTAACTTTTCTCCAGTGCTTAAAACCATACAAGTACTAATGTTCATGATCCTTGTATGACTACCATATTGTAGTGTATCACTAGATTTCTTAATTCATTTACTTCCCTATTGGATTTGGTTTGCTTTGAAATTTTGCAAAACGTTGACAAATTTTCATTTGTTTCTATGTGGAAATCATACATTCTCTTACTTGTCTTACCAATGATACAAGAGCCAACATAAAATGTTCATTCTTCATGGGAAACCATGGGGGATATATTGTTATTGATCACTACCACTGGCCAAACAAAAGAGTTGGTGTTTTGGAGGGAATATGAACTATCTCCATCCATGACTATATTCAATCAAAAGCTTCACATTTCATCCTTAAATTTAATGGGCCATGTATCCTCTATATGATTCATGGCCATTGAATCCACTGGGATCCACATAACTCCTAGCTAACTTGTGTGCGAGTCATGCCACCCCTCCAACACAACTAGTTATTTACAACGAAAGAGCCTTTGAATCCTTGGGATTATAGGAATATGCCTCAATATCTTACGAGGATGACATGTGTCTTATCCTTATTTTTTTATTTATGTTACTTGTCATGCCCACATTATAAACATATATCTTTATCCATGTAATCACCTATGTATAGAATACAATCATTCTACAAGCATGATATAATATGTACTCAACACCCAACCTTTTTCAATAGTTACTTTTCCCTTTTGTAGCTATCAAGGAAGGCATTATCATTGGGAAGTACCTTATCTTTGAGTAACCTACATTTAATGGGCAATATAAATGTATATTGTCATCAAGCATGCATAAAGTACCTTTTCCTTATTGATTGTGTGGAAAGATTCAATAGAATATAGGGGACTTAATGGTCAATTACCTCAGTAGTGCCAAGAAACACATGTCTAACATATCATGCATTGGTTTCAAGTTGTACAGTAACATTGTTGTCCCTAGTTGGGTAGAGCTTGACCCATGTCCAAAAAGAGGGGTGGTGGAAGTAGATTTCATGATTCAAAGAAGGTATTGATGATAGGAGCATTGTCCCCTAGCTCTTCTTGTTGGAATGCATGTAACAACATTCCCTCAATTGCAAGGTTATACTATAAAAAATCATCCATGTTCTAATCTCTACATCATTGTCTTTGTCCCCAACATGTGAATATTCAATGTTACTATAGATGTTCTGAATTGGTGACTTGGGACATAGTATAAATTAAATAGGTGGTTGATTCAACCATGATTGGTATGTTTCCTCTCTAAAATATGCTTGTTTAGCAACCTTCTCTCGGTTTCACATCGTAGTGTAGTACAATGTTAGATGGTAGACATGCCACTCATTGGTAGAATCTTGATTGCAAAAAAACTGAACATTAAATGATATCAGTATTCCCAATGCATTTAGTATGTTAAAAAATGAGACCAAACATTTGTTAGAGGCATGGTACACATGCAACCAACCACTTTATAAAGGAAATGTCAAATTAAGCAATACATTTACATTAATTCCATTGAAAGTATGAAAATACAATTACTCAATGATCTTTTTCTTACTCCCCAAGGGGATGTCTAAACATAGTCCCAATGCAAGCCATCTTTGACAAGCTATTGGTGGTCTACAAATTTATAGTTTATTAAAAACTCTTCACCAAGAGACCAATTATGTATTGCATGCAAGACAAAAAAATTGGATGCCTTCCTTTTCATAAAGATCTCTTTGTCATTGGAGTGTTCCTCAAATGAACAAATTGCAATGAACAATGAGCACCTACAACTATTTATGAACCCTTCAATGTTCCCATGAGTGAGTGGATGGCTATTGATATATATCAGGTCCTTCTTGTAAGAGTTCTCAAAAGCATAACTATTTATGCACAAACTCCACATGAAATGCTATGTTTGTAATTAAAAATATTCAAGTAATTAGACTAATTATAAAGATGACCAAAAAATGGCATAAGTGTCACTCACTATTTGGAAGGAACAAATACATTAGAAAGGACAAGCAACCCAAGATTTGTAGCATTTATTTTAAACTTGGCAATCATGTAATTATTACCACAAAATGAGAATTTGGTCCCAACATCCAGCATAAGTAGGGACAATGGCCAAGTGGCATACAAAGCATGATTGTAATAGGTTTGGTATTTACTTTCCAGTTGGACAAAAATAGATAAGTCACTGCTACCCTCTAACCTTGGTGTCTCCTTGGACATTTTTGCTCTCACGTCGTACAATTTTTTGGATCTCCCAGTAGAGATATTTTAGGTAGTATTGATATCATACTTTAGCTCACTAGAACTCTTGGTTGACTCACCAAAATGAGACATATTGGTAAATTTGATATGAAATATAGTTTATTTGGCTTTCATTTTTTCAAAAAATGAGCATATGGAAGTTTTCCTCCATGTATTTTCTATATCACCTATTGGATCCTTGATCGAAATGGGAGGCATCGGAACATCAAATTTGAGTAGTCAATCATTAATATAATGGGACAGTGTGAGATGTCAAGGGTTCAACTTCAACCCTTTACATTTTGAATAGCCACATACTACTAGGGTGTCATACAATGGATATAGTTTATGGTGAAGTACCATTGGCCCAAGATGGTTGCTAGAAGATGACATGTTACAATTGGTGGGATAAAGTGGCTTTCCATTTTTGTATACCACTTTTATCTACCATCTACCTATAATATCTTGCTCTTGATAAGAGCTTGTGGCATTTTTGGACCAATGGAATATCCTGTGCATCAGAACTTGATTCCAAATCAAGATCCTACAAGCTTCAATGCACAATTATTCAAATGCATGTGCAAAGGTAGCATAAATTCAATTATATAATCAAAATATAAATAAAATTTGGTCTTACCACAAATGATAAGGGAGAACTTGATGAATTTGGAACAATGTGCAATGAGATGGAATTTTAAGAACTAGTCATCTCATATTATCAGTTCCCCCCCTTGCACTTGAGTCAAAATCATAATCAATACAGGTCTACTTTCTTAAAATAAGTTTGGGAATTAGCATATAACATTATAACTTAAAACTTGACTTTTGAAAGCCTTTTTTAAGTAGATGGTGTGAGTTTAAGCATCATTTATATAATTTCAAATGATACTTTTTCCACTCATGTGGTGGTTTAAGTATCATTTGTATAATTTCAAATGATACCTTTCACACTTATGTGGTATGCACATTTCAAATGATAATATACATATGTAATTGGATTAAACAATTATATCATCTAATTTTAATTTATTTGTGCATTGAAATAATTCTCTTCAAATAGATATTAAGAGGGATAGTACTATAACAAAGGGAGCAACACCCCATCCCATGAGATCATGGATAATCAATATGTATCCTATGGAGTATTGTAATTTATGTTCTTACATACATAAAATAAAGCTTGGGATGCATGTAACATTTTAACTTCAAATAGAGTTTTGAAGGCCCTTTTAAAGTAATCGGTGTGCCTAATTCACATTTACCACATCGATGCATATGTATATCCTAAACACACCAGTGTGCTAAATTATGATATGCATCAACAGTAAACCTTTGTAAAGGAAAACATATGCAAAGTTCTAATTGTGTAGGTTTGAACTTCTATTTTCGTTATGAACCATTTAGTCGATGTGTTTCAATCAACATAGCTCACCATTGCACTCAAGTTTGAAGTGAGCATTGTGGGTCATTTTTTTATTTTGAAAAAGAGAGTGCACATTCATCATCAACATGTTGAAATATCAAGTGAAAAATGAGCATAAATTTGATTTTGTAAACATGATTTTATAAAAGAAAACCCTAATCCATATTCCATTATTTTGCCAAAAGTTAGAGGGGAGACTTATGCAAAAGCTATTTACTAGGGAAGACTTTGGAGTGCACAAATTTTCTGAAGAGCTAAATTTGTAAGGATCATCGTAGGTCACATACAAATCTACAAATGAGAAATTTTAGGTATGTAACTTCATTCTATTCATCTCAATTTTTCACTCAACTAGGTCAAAAAATTTCATATTTTTATTTATTTATTCATATTAATAGTTACAATGCATTTTCAAGAAACTAGAAGGGTTTCAAAGTTGCCTTCGATGTTGCAAACCCTAGTTTTCTTGTTTCTCTTGTTTCGTTTTATGTTGTTGCAAACTCTAGCATTAGGGGTTTACTCTCTCTGCTATTTCACAATGATATTGTTTTTAGGCAATGGATACTTATTGGCTTTATGTATTTGTATACGTTGGATTGGGACCACTCATTGCATTGGGCCCCAAACTTTGTTGTTGTTAGTTTCTAAAAGGATGCTTTCACGGTTTTTCAGTGCGCACTACATAGTAACAATGTGCCGATATGTTTTAAATTGTAAAGTGCACTATTTGGCACTACCTGTTTTAAAAAAAATGTCTTCAAGTTTAATAGTGCACATTATACGACAACAACACACCTGTTCATTTATTACTATATAAAGCATCAATGTGTATTATTGTACTACATGCACTACCTAACTAAAAAATAGTTAGCCTAAAATTGTGTGGGGCTTTTATTAATAGAAGATCATGGAAAAACTTATAGCAGTGAGCTTGAGTGAAGCACATCCCAAGAAGAAAACATGGCAAGTTCTTTGAAATTTCAATATAAAAGTAATATGTTTGAATTATTTGTAGGTTTAAATGATGTGTATTGGTTAATGTGTGTAATGTGAAGCAAAAACTTGAAGAAACGTGATAAGATTATTTGCAATTTGAGTGGAAAAGAGCATAAAATATTTATGCAAATGTTGCAAAGAGAGGATTAGGTGGATCAAAAGGTGATCAACATGAAGTTTTTCTTTTAATTTTTACTAATAATGCACTTATTAACAATAATCACTAACATGTTTCAAACATTTGATTTCACATTTGTTGAATGTTGTGTAGGGACTGACAATGAGGGAACAAAAAGTTGTCCCAAGAAGATAAAAACTACTAAGGTTGTAAATGGCGATGAATTGGTCCTAAGTTCATTTGGAGTGATGTTATAAGTTAATGAGAGGGAACTACAAGAGATAGAGTGGAAAGAATGTATAGAGGTTATTTTCACTTACAATACAAAAATTATTCCAATGACTCCAAGAATCAAGTTATATATAAATTGTAGTAAATTTTTTTAGAGCAATGGTTAATGAGACTTATGAGACTTGCAATAGCAAAAACATATAATAACAAAACAAAAAACAAAAACATTTAAAAAATTATTATTGCTAAACATGTTTTTCTATAATATGTATATATTAGTCAAAAAAATTACCAAATTAATATTTTTGCTATATTTATTTCATATAAATATTAATCAATTTTTTTTATTGTGCTTTTTGGTTTTCAGGAAGATTGATAAAACTTCAAAGGACACACAAGGTGATATCCTAAACATGCCAATAGGGATGTCAGAAAAAGTGTACAAAGAGATGGACAAAGAAATGGGCATAATTGCATCGCAAGAGGAGCCATCCCAACAACACAATGCATCAAAAATAGGTAATCATTGTTTTTTGTTTTTTTAATATGAAGATATTTGAATTATCACATATACTTATTTTCAATTGTTTTAGTTTTGAAGAAAATAAAATAAAATGGAACTCATTCTACACATAAGATGGGACAACAAGGTAGAAAATGGTTGATCACAAAGCTTGTGAGTACTTGCCTTTTCCTTACTTGACATTTCATATTTATTGTGATGTTTATATTTTAATTGATTTACAATTGTCCATGGATATTTTCTAACAAGCGCTAAAATACAAAGAAGAGTTATTTGAACATTTGATTCACATTGGAATAAGTATGGGTTGTAAATATATGTTGGAGTATCAAAGGTTAATTGAATAATTTGTAAGTAGCTTTGTTGTTTTACTTCCCTTATTTTATAATTAATGGAACAAGAAGAAACCTTTAATTATGTCCATGTTTTGTCATGGCATATGAACGTCATAGGGAAAAAGTATTGAGTGGATCCAACTAAAGATATCTTGAGAGACAACATGAAGCATAGTTTTGAAAGAATGTGTATTGTTTATGAAACACTCGTTGCTATGGTACAATTTTCAATTTACACAATCATGTATATTATACTATAAATGCAGATATACTCATTACATTTTATTTGTATGTTTTTAGATGTAACATGAAGAGGCATACTGCCAAAATCATGTCAATCAACAAAATTTTCCAAATAACTCAAGTACAATATCCCCTGCAACTCATGGAGAAATGATGAATGCAAACAACTCAAGCAATGACAACAATTCAAGCGATGAATGATGATCAATATAATTGAATGTTACTATAATTTTTATATTTTGGGATGTTTGTCTATGAAAATCAAACATTTTGTTTAAAGTGGACATTATTATTGTTCCAATTGGATGATGACATGTTACTAGTGATTGTAACAATTACATATTGACATTTTGATTATTGCAGACCTTTATGTTGTCCCATTTTTTAAGTCGAAGGGTCCCTTATTAGTATATAACCATCATAGATCCATCTTAAACCCTGATCTATCAAGCATCGAGAGGGATCAAATTTCTTCAGGTGTAATTTATTTATCATTTGAAGTATCAATTCCTTCATATTAAATGATAATAAAAAACCTTAAGAAATCTGATACCTCTCGGTGTGTGATATATCTGGGTTTAAGATAGATCTATGTTGGTTTAATATTTTAGATGTTGTCATGTACATATATGTATGTAGTTATTTTTTTATTTAACTTTTTTTGTCACACAACATTATGTACATGATAACATCTCCCTGATACTGGGTTGTAGAGCACCTCACTACTCTTAATGAGTCATCATTATCTTTTCTAACGCTTGATGAAGTTGAGGTTGTCCAGCCTTACTCTTCTCCTGCACATGAAGTTGAAGAAGCAACCAGTCTCAATGATGAAGAATCTGAAGATCCAGTTGAAGTTTCCCTAACCTCTGTTTTTTCTACACACGAAGACAAAGAGACAGTCATTTTCAATCACACTGATGCTCTTGTGAAAGAACCCTTAGATATGGTTGTTGAGCATATTGACACTTTCATACAGACTGGGAGACACAAAAGGGATTTTGTTCATTTCACTTTTGATAGAGACCCCATTTATGACATTAAGGGTGGCTCTCGAGCAAAAGGGGTTGAGTTGTCATCAGAAGATTGGTAATCATGCGTATATGATTCAAATGTATGGCATCCTGATGATGATATTATTACATATTTGTTCCGTCCATTCAAGAATGACCCTATGTAGAATTTTCAGGGTGATTTTCGGCCATCCCTTGGGAGTTATGATGCAGATCCTTTTGGGGATGTGGACTTGTTTCATGAGTATTTTCAACCACCTTCATCCTCAATTTTAGATGAACACCACGACGTGGCCATCCTAGAGCAATAAAAGGCTCACTCTACAAAGCGAAAGTATTTTCATATTGGGGATTTCTAAAAGGATTCGTAGATGAAGAGGCCACATTTTTCTTTCTCTAGACCTAAGTCTGTCCCTTACCTCATTCCTTCTTCTTGGGGAAATTAAAAGGTCTCCTTGGGATCTCTCATATATTCTTAGTCTTCAGGAAGCAATGATCATACTAACAGAGATGAGGATGAGCCATCGTCTACATATGGTAGCCCTCTTTAGAGAGGGATTGATCAGGCTTGCGGTTAAACTTTCAGGCAACATGATCAGGCTAATGATTTCTCTTTCCAACAAGACTTCCTCCCTTCCACCCATCTCCATTCATTTCATTTCATTTCATGATTATATATCTATTTATGCTCATGATCACTACGTTCTTGACTTGTCTTTGTTGTTTTACATAATTAAGCACATAGGGAGATACCTTGATGAGATGATCAACTCGTTGCACTGGTTGTACGACTTCACATGACATTTCAAGACTTAATCTTCAGGGCCCATATCCAGGTAAGTAGGTAGGTCATCTTGCTTTCCTTGCATTTGCATCTTGATTGATCATGATAGTTAGTATCATTTCATATTTCATTTTTCTCTACTTTCATGTTGATTTCATGTTTAGTTTAGAATTTTTTGAAAAAATGCTAAAAATTTATTTTCTAGATTAGTTTCATTTTCGGTTTTGATATATATGGACGAATGGTGATAAAACCACCCTGGATTTTATAGTGTGTTGTTTCAGTGTAGGCACATGTCTAGCAGGAGATGTTATGGTTCTCATGCACTCTGCGACGAGCACATGTCCCCAAGTAGGAGCCAGATGTTATCCCCAACTCCTAGTGATAACTAAGGATATGATGTCTTGAGGCCCTTAGGTTGCAGACATGGAGTACCAAGAGACAACTTTACTAGCAATGTCCACTTACACAGACAGAGACCCACCTCACCACGACAACTCTCGGTTCATCACAAAGGTATCCACCACATCAAATAGCTTTTGAAAGACATTGGGTCTTGCTCTATGAGGTACAAGTTAGGTATTATGGTATGTTTCATTTAAATATTTGAGGCACTTGAGTTTGTTGCATATATTACTGCTTTTGATTATGTGACATTTGCTTGGACATTATACTCTTTTCCCTATTTCACTTTTGTAGTTGACATTGCACCCTAGTAAGTGGGTCACCCTTAGGGATAGGCACGCTACTGGGAGGTCCTTTTAATGAGTCATCATTCCATTTCCAACCATACTTGTCACTTTCCACACTTCATCCCCTCATCTTCTTACCTTTTGGGATTTTTGGGTGTACTGACATGTCAAGATCATGAATACATGCCTTTGGAGGCTTAGAGGACATCATGGAAAACCTAACCTAGCCCCTACCACCCAAACATTTTGCCTAAGAAGGCAAAAACATCACTTTTGAGGGCTTGATGTCATGGTAGGGATAGGGTTTGGTAGTGGTTGAGGACACTTGGCACATTTTGAAGGAAGGAAGCCATGGATCATGGAAAAGAGGCTTAGACCAAGGACATGTGTCCTTTGGAGGCCTACGTCACCATCTCCTTGTCCAATGACTTGCAAAAAGTGTTAAAACATCACCCTAGAGGGATGACATCTTAATTAGGGTTTTACTTATGTGAAAATTATGAATTAAAAAAGTATTATTTTCTGTAAAGGGGAAAGATTAGGGTTGTTGACCCCTTATCTTGTGGTTTACCCTAAATTATGTGGACAAACTATGTTTAGAATTTTTGTATAAATAGAGATCATTTGTATCTAATTTCATGATAGCTCTCCCATTGTGAGAAGCCTTCCTAGCTGAAATTTTCGCCTTCTTTGGGAAATCTCTCTCTCTCTTGTGCTCTTATTATGGTTTCTCTTGGCTATTGGTGGAAGAAGTAGTGCACTACCTCTCTTGGAGCTAGTTTCTTGCATTTGTGGTGGATTATCTTGGTAAGAAGAGGTTTGTCTTTTCATTGCTTGGACTAGGTAAGGATTTTATCTTGTTGATGCTTCATTGCTTGGTTACAAGTTTGATTTTCCAAGACTTGTTTGGGAGTATAAGGGTTTACAATCCCACCATATCTATCATTTTTGTCTTGAAGTAATTTGTTGTTTGAGGTTTTACTAAGAGAAGTAATAAGGTTTACACCCTCCTAGTATTTCCTAGTTAACCTTTCTTGCCTTTGGGAGTAAGAGGGATTACACCCCCAAGGAGATAGCATTGTTAACTATTTATTTACCTGACTCCATAACCCAATAGATAAAGGCACTAAATCTAATTTCATTGGAGAAATAAAATCTTCCATTAGTTAACATGAAAACCCATGATTTTGAGATTGTCTAAATCAAAATCAATTCTATGCTTGATGTCCTTGGTTGAGTCACTAGGGTATCACCTTTTTCTAAGTGATTCTTGTTGTTGTCACAACATTTTATCTACATCCATTAGGGCTGAAAAAACCCTAACACAATTTTCTTAATAACTCACAAAGCAACCGTCAAAAGTTGCTAAAAGTTTTCCCCTACAATCTACTAACTCCAACGCACTTTTTGGGTGGATTGTTGGCAAGTTTTGGTGGTTGATCTCTTTGCTGTAAAAACTTGAATGATACAACCATAAGTTTGCAATATTATCTCTGCAATACTATTTCATTTCAGCCTTGTTTCATGCTAAAGTCTTTCTCTTTCATTCTTGGGTTAATTTAGTATTTACTAGCTTGTCTCTTGCTTATTTAACTAGACTTTTAGCATCTTTATTTGCAGATCTTACTATCTTTTTGTTGTTCATATATATTATTGTTTACTGCTGAAATTAGGAGAAACAAGATTAACTTTCTTTCCCACCTAACACATTACGTGCATACTCAAATTTCCTTATGTCTCGGGTAGGTAAAAATCACCCTTTGCAGATACTCATACCTCACGACAACCATTGGCTATGACCAAGACTCTTTCCCAATCCTTTCCACACTTAGTATCCTGACCTATAGGGGCTGCGATTCAACCATACCACTTTCCATCTCATTTCCCCCTAGGGTCACCTGGATTCCCCCCTTGAGGTGATAACTTCATCTCTAAATTGATGAGAATTCCTGCCTAAGGTGACAATGGGTAGGTGTTCTCTTAGTTGTCACCATTTTATGGTTGGGTCGGGATTTTCCCAACCTACAACTTGTGAGATAACATTTTTGCATCGTTGCTAAGGTGGATTTTGAATCCTCTTCTGAACCCTAATGACACTTTTCCATGCCATCCCAAAGCCTTTCCCTAACTTACCTGGCGACTCCACGTGAAGGACGTTCCCCTTCCACCCTTGATGAGTCTTGATCTCATTTGGCGACTCCATAAGGTGTACCCTTTCATTTATGTTTAGAATATCCTTGGATATCCAAATCATTTCCCTAAAGAGTGGAGGGAAAGTTTCCCTAATTTAATGGTGATTCAACTCTAACAGTCACCCATGTCATCAATTATATGAAGTATGCTTCAAGCTTACTACATGAAGATGCGCCAATGAAAATTTATGTATCTTAACTGGAATCAATTCAAAAGAATTGGCTTGCACATTCATGTAATCCGAAGAGTATCCCATCTCCTACCAAGATCATTGAAGAATTTATTAGACATTATTGGCCAACTATTCAGAATTTACAAGATACTTTCCAAGAGATCAAACACGCTCTTTGCAGAGAAGATTTTCCGGTAGATGATGAGACAATAAGAGAAGAAATGCTTGAAGAAAGTTACAAAGAAGATCCTGATGAAGTTTATCATGTTGTATATCTGGATGAGACATTTGATGAAGATGAAGTGCTTGTTGAAATTACTAAGACAACTGAGAGGGGGGGGGGTGAATCAATTGTTATTATGCTTAAACAATTTAAGTCTATTAATACATTCTTAATCTTTCTTCAAGTGATCATCAACATTATACAACATATGGAAAATAAAAATAATGAGCATCAGTCACACATAAAGTATACACAGAGATAGATTTTCACGAGGAAACCCATAAAGGGAGAAAACCTCTTCTTCTTCGAAATGATAGGCAGTCTTTTAAGTTCTGTACATCATCTATAATTGAGCACCAACTCAATGTGAGGCTGCTACCTCTGTTTTACAAGCTACAACTTGTTTGAGAGCACCGTCTCTCTTGTTTCTCTAGCACCCTCTAGAAGGAAGCACCAACTCCCCTAATGTTCCAGCACCAATTGGATGGAAGCACCAACTTCCAGTTACACAAGCTCCAACATGTATAACAGAGAACACTTATTCTCCCTTGCACCACCCTGCCACTCTGGTTTCTCTAGCTACAACCAGATGGAAGCTAACACTCCCTATGTTCAAGCTCCCACTTGAACCTTTGAGGACAACAGTCCTCCCTAGCACCTCCCAACCACCCTGGAATATAAATGAATAATTAAACAACCAACTACACAGATAAATCGATTCTTACCACTTCTTCTCTGTTCTGTAAATTTGGCCTTCTTCTAACTGTTCTGCAATCTCTTCCTTTTTGCTCTGCTTCAACTTGTTCTGTCATTCTGCTTTGCTTCAAGTCTTTTCCTCATATGTTACTCTTCTCTGAGTTTTATCTCACACTGCGCATATTTTCAGTCTCACACCGCGCATCCTGTGATTTTCCCTTTCTTACAGTTTAATTCATTTTTCGTCCAGAACAACCAACCCTGCACAGTCTGTATCTTTTTCTTTTATGCACCACACCCACAATAGTTACACTTCGCATATTCTTAGGAAAAGAAAACCGTCTAAGCAAATGAAATGCCAACCGATTGAGAATCATGAATCAGTTTTGCTAACTGATTCGTAACTGATGAATTAACTGTGAGAGAGAACAATAGCCCTCCGATCATATTCAAGTTTATCTGCACCGTTGGATGAACTTTATTAATCTTGCCTTTAAATCGGGTTTCCGCATTTTGGCATTCCTGTGGCCAAGTGTCTCGACACTTCATGTCACGATCTCCAAAACTCCGATACAAAGATTTTTTGCGCTAGCTCCTTCCTCTATATGACCATGGCCATGACCAAGCGCTTATGCATAAAGTGCTTTTCGTGAATTTGCATTTCGTGAATCTGGAGATGATGCATCTCGAATCTCCAAGTCGCGATCCCCGAAACCCCAAAATGGAGCTTATCTGAATTGAATCATTCTCTTCTCGTGACCACCGGCGGTGACCATAGGCTGTGACAAAAGGCGCTTCATATTTCATGAGTTTCCACACCATGCTCCATTGACTCCAAGTCAACGAAATTCCAATCACTTGCAACTTGTCCTATGATTCGACGATTCAGATCTGATCTTGATTCAACAACTCAGATCATATCGTGATTTCGGTGTTCTTGTGGTTATGTTTCTTGCCTCTCCAAGTCGGGATTCGTGAAACTCTGAAATGGAGTTGGATCAACTGTCCAGATCACACCTTGATCTGACGGCTGTGATTAAATCGTGATTTCGCATATCGCGATTTCGGTGGTTATGTTTCTTGCCTCTCCAAGTCGCGATTCGTGAAACTCCGAGATGGAGCTCAGACCAACGGTCCACGTTCTTGGTGATCCGATGGTCCTGATCTTTTCGCGATCTTGCATCTCAGTGTTCCTTAGATGGAGGTTCTTGTCACTCCAAGTTGCGATAGGCGAGACTCTGAGATGGAGTTGGATCAACGGTCCAGAACAAGCCTCGATCTGACGGCTAAGATAGTTTCGCCATTTCTCATATCGCGAATTCAAGAGGTTAGGGAACCCCGTTCCTTTGACTTTCTAGTCAGCGACATGATGATCTTTCGCCACGTGTCCTGCCTGAAGATGGACAATCCTCCTTCTTTTGGGATTTTGTGACCCTGCTTCTCCTTGCACTTTAATGAACATGCAGGTTCTCCCTGATCCAGCAATGATCGGAACTTATGCTCAGATCTGACGCCTGAGATCTGTCCTCCTCTTCTGCGCGTTATTCTTGTCTACAATAAGATCTGACGGTCCTCCTTTTTTTGGGAATTAAAATGAGATCCAACGATCAGAAATGTTGCTTCTCCTCCCGAGCTTACTTTGTTCCGCTTACTCTGATTTTGCCATTGATGATCTACCAACAATCCTCTGCACTATCTTTTCTAAGCTTATTCGAATCTTCTCTGCAGCGTCTTCTCATAATGCCCATCTATTACATACTTTCTGTACTCATGCCATCTTCATTATTGTACTTGCCATTAATGACAAGCAAACAAGCATGCGATGTCTGTTAAATATTTGCCAACATTCTCCCCCTTTGGCATTGATGGCAACCACTGTAACTTTCCTGTAGAATCCTTGAAATCACTTCCTGAAATAAATTACCACACTTTCTCCCCCTTTGACATCAATGCCAAAGAAGAAACACGCTCCCTCTGAGATGTTGCAGTACATACTCCCCCTGTCAACTAGAAGCATCTTAGAAATACACCAGATATGCAATAAGTATTCCCCCTGGCCAGGTGAACAAATTAGAAAAAAGAGATTATAACCCCCAACTTTTGATGAAGATATCCAAAAGGGGTTGTTGCTAATGGTTTTGTAAATATATCTGCAATCTGGTCTGTAGAAGGTATATAATTCAGTTGAACAATTCTGTTTGTAATTTGTTCTCTGAGAAAATGGTACTTTATTGGAATATGCTTAGTCTTGGAATGAAGAACAGGATTCTTGGAGACACTAATGGCACTGGTGTTATCACAGTGAATTGGAATGGGATCAGTGTAAGTTACCTTCAAATCTGCAAGAGTTTTTATCATCCATAAAATTTGTGTGCAGCAAGTAGCAACAGTAATGTATTCTACCTCTGTAGTTGATAATGAAATGGATCCTTGCTTTTTACTAAGCTATGCTACTAATGAGTCACCCAGAAAGAATGCTTCTCCACTGGTGCTTTTTCTCTCATCAACACAATTTGCCCAGTCTGCATCTGAATAAGCAGTTAACTGAAAATTCTGATTTCTGGGATACCACAGACCATAATTCATTGTTCCCTTCAAGTATTTGAATATCCTTGTGACAACTACCAAATGACTTTGTTTAGGTGCTGACTGATAACGACCTACCATTCCAACAAATTGAATTATATCAGGTCGTGATGCCCTGATGTACATAAGACTTCCTATCATAGAGCGATATGACCTTTGATCAACATCAGGTGAGATATCATCTTTACTCAGCTTGCAACCAACCACCATAGGTGTACTAAAAGGAGAGGAATCCTCCATCTGAAATTTCTTTAACATCTCTTTCAAATATTTTTCTTGAGAGATAAATATTCCTGTAGAACTTTGTTTTACTTGTAAGCCAAGAAAATATGATAGTTCTCCTATCATGGACATCTCAAACTCTGTTTGCATAGAGTTAGCAAACCACTGGATAGATGATTCATTAGTACAACAAAAAATAATATCATCTACATAAACCA
>ML777429.1:120086-157630 GCA_009831015.1 Picea engelmannii | reverse complement strand
ATTTACAAGTTCTTCAACTCTTAAAAAATACTTGCTAATTGTTTCATCTTCATTCATCTTTAGTTGTTCAAATTTCAATCTGTATGTTTGAAGTTTGGCATCTTTTACTTTCTCATTTCCTTCATAACTGCTAATAAGTTTATATCCCACATTGCTTTGGCAGTTTCAAGATGCATCACCTTTACAAACTTAGCTTCAGCAAGTCCATTCAAGATAACATTCATTCCCTTAGCATTAAAACTAAACTCTAACTTATCGTCCTTAAAGGCTAGCACAATAGGCTTTGTATATCTAGTCTCTACTACATCCCAAACATCAACACCCAAGGCCATTAAGTATGTTCTCATTCTAATCTTCCAAAAGGAAAAATTTGTTCCATCAAACAGAAGGGGCTTAGAGGCTGAAGTCCCTTCATGACTTGTCATGTTTAAGCTTACAGATCTACCTTTGAATAAAAGGAACCTGCTCTGATACCAAATTGTTGAAATTACAAAGACAACTGAGAGGGGGGGATGAATCATTTGTTATTATGCTTAAACAATTTAAGTCTATTAATACATTCTTAATCTTTCTTCAAGTGATCATCAACATTATACATCATATGGACAATAAAAATAATGAGCATCAGTCACACATAAAGTATACACAGAGACACATTTTCACGAGGAAACCCATAAAGTGAGAAAACCTCTTCTTCTTCGAAATGATAGGAAGTCTTTTAAGTTCTGTACATCATCTATAATTGAGCACCAACTCAATGTGAGGCTGCAACCTTTGTTTTACAAGCTGCAAATTGTTTGAGAGCACTGACTCTCTTGTTTCTCTAGCACCCTCTAGAAGGAAGCACCAACTCCCCTAATGTTCCAGCACCAACTGGATGGAAGCACCAACTTCTAGTTACACAGGCTCCAACCTGTATAACAGAGAACACTTGTTCTCCCTTGCACCACCCTACCACCCTGGTTTCTCTGGCTGCAACCAGATGGAAGCTACAACTCCCTGTGTTCAAGCTCCCACTTGAACCTCTGAGGACAATAGTCCTCCCTAGCACCTCCCAACCACCTTGGAATATAAATGAATAATTAAACAACCAACTACACAGATAAATCGATTCTTACCACTTCTTCTCTGTTCTGTAAATTTGGTCTTCTTCTAACTGTTCTGCAATTCTTCTCTTCCTTTGTCTGTTCTGCAATTCTGCTCTTCTTCAACTTGTTCTGTCATTCTTCTCTACTTCAAGTCTTTTCCTCATCTATTACTCTTCTCTGAGTTTTATCTCACACTGCGCATATTTTCAGTCTCACACTGCGCATCCTGTGATTTTCCCTTTCTTACAGTTTAATTCATTTTTTGTCCAGAACAACCAACCCTGCACATTCTGTATCTTTTTCTTTTATGCACCACACCCATAGCAGTTACACTTCACATCTTCTTAGGCAAAAGAAAACCGTCTAAGAAACTGAAACGCCAACCGATCGAGAATCATGAATCAGTTTTGCTAACTGATTCGTAACTGATGAATTAATTGTGAGAGATAACAGTAGCCCTGAGATCATATTCAAGTTTATCTGCACCGTTGGATGAACTTTATTAATCTTGCCTTTAAATCGGGTTTCAACATTTCGACATTCTTGTGGCCAAGTGTCTCGACACTTCATGTCGCGATCTCCAAAACTTTGATACAGAGCTTTTCTGCGCTAGCTCCTTCCTCTATATGACCATGGCCATGACCAAGCGCTTATGCATAAAGTGCTTTTCGCGAATTCGCATTTTGTGAATCTGGAGATGAGGCATCTTGACTCTCCAAGTCGCGATCCCCGAAACCTCGAAATGGAGCTTATCTGAACTGACTCCTTCCCTTCTCGTGACCACCGACGGTGAGCATAGGCTGTGCCAAAAGGCACTTCATATTTCACGAGTTTCCACACCATGCTCCGTTGACTCCAAGTCAGCGAAATTCCAATCGCTTGCCACTTGTCCTATGATTCGATAGTTCAGATCTGATCTTGATTCAACAGCTCAGATCATATCGCGATTTCGCGTATCATGATTTCGACGTTCTTGTGGTTATGTTTCTTTCCTCTCCAAGTCGCGATTCGTGAAACTCCGAAATGGAGTCAGATCAACGGTCCAGATCACACCTTGATCTGACGGTTGTGATTAAATCGCAATTTTGCATATCGCGATTTTGGTGGTTATGTTTCTTGCCTCTCCAAGTCGCGATTCGCGAAACTCCGAGATGGAGCTCAGATCAACGGTCCACGTTCTTGGTGATCCGACGATCCTAATCTTTTCGCGATCTCACATCTCACTATTCCTTAGATGGAGGTTCTTGTCACTCCAAGTCGCGATAGGCGAGACTTTGAGATGGAGCTAGATCAACGGTCCAGAACAAACCTCAATCTGACGGCTAAGATAGTTTTGCGATTTCGCATATCTTGAATTCAAGAGGTTAGGGAACTCCGTTCCTTTGACTTTCCAGTCAGCGACATGATGATCTTTCGCCACGTGTCCTGCCTGAAGATGGACGATCCTCCTTCTTTTGGGATTTGGTGAGCCCACTTCTCCTTGCACTTTAATGAACGTGCAGGTTCTTCTTGATCCAACGATGATCGGAACTTATGCTCAGATCTGACACCTGATATCTATCCTCCTCTTCTGCGCGTTCTTCTTGTCTATAATCAGATCTGACAGTCCTCCTTCTTTTGGGAATTAAAATGAGATCCAACGATCATAAATGCTGCTTCTCCTCCTGAGCTTACTTTGTTTCGCTTACTCTAAGTTTTCCATCGATGATCTACCAAGAATCCTCTGCACTATCTCTTCTGAGCTTATTCGAATCTTCTCTACAACGTCTTCTCATAATGCCCATCTATTACATACTTTCTGTACTCATGCCATCTTCATCGTTGTACTTACCATCAATGACAAGCAAACAAGCATGCGCTATCTATTAAATATTTGCCAACAATGCTTATATATACCCTTCCACTTGATGAATACATCCAGGCCTTTGCTCCTCCTGCACATCAAGAAGAGAACGGGATGAGTTGTGACCCTTTTGAAGATCTTAATGGTACTTTATTCCATGACTTCTCAAGTGAAGAAGTATTAGAGGATCCCTTAGATGCGACATGTATTTTTGAAGAAAAGCAAACAAAGCGCTTTGTATTAAGAATGAAGCCTCTTCTGCTGAAGAGGCGATGAAGGAGCATGTCCATAAAGAGAAAGGAGAATTATGATGAGGTGAAACATATTGAGAAGCCTCATGAGGCATCATTATATTTTCTCCCACTTGATGAAGTTGAGGTTGTGCAACCTTACTATCCTCCTCCACTTGAAGTTGAAGAAGCAACTAGTCTCAATGATGAAGAATCTGAAGATCCAGTTGAAGTTGCCCTAACCTTTATTTTTCCTGCACACGAAGACAAAGAGATGATCATTTTCAGTCACATTGATGGTCTTGTGAAAGAACCCTTAGATATGGTTGATGAGCATATTGATACTTTCATATAGATTGGGAGACACAAATGGGATTTTGTTCATTTCACTTTTGATAGAGACCCCATTTATGACATTGAGGGTGGCTCTTGAGAAAAAAAGGGGTTGAGTTGTCATCAAAAGATTGGTGTTCATGTGTACACGATTCAGATGTATGACATCTTGATGATGATATGATTACAGATTTGTTCCGTCTATTTGAGGATGACCCGACATGACATTTTCAAGATGATTTTCAGCCATCCCTTGGGAGTTATTATGCAGATCCTTTTGGGGATGCATAATTGTTCTATGAGGATTTTCAACCACCTTCATCCTCAATTTAAGATGAACACTGGGACGTGGCCATCCCAAAGAAATCAAAATATCACTATACAAAGTGAAAGCATTTTCATATTGGGGATTTCTACAAGGATTCATAGATGAAGAGGCCACATTTTTCTTTCTCTAGACCTAAGCCTATCCCTTACCTCATTCCTTCTTCTCAGGGAAATCACGAGGTCTCCTTGGGATCTCTCATATCTTCTTAGTCTTAAAGAAGCAATGATCATACTAAGAGAGATGGGGATGAGCCATCATCTACATATGGTATCCCTCTTCAGAGATGGATTGATTAGGCTTGTGGTTACACTTTCAGGCATCATGATCATAATGATGATTTCTCTTTCTAGCAAGACTTCCTCCCTTCCACCCATCTCCATTCATTTCATTTCACCATTGATTATATATCTATTTATGCTCATGATCACTAAGTGCTTCAATTATCTTTGTTGTTTTACATAATTAAGCACAGGGGGAGATACCTTGATGAGATGATCAATTGGTTTCATTGGTTGTACGACTTCACCTAAAATTTCAGGACCTAATCTCCAGGGCCCCAGGGCCCCAGGTAAGTAGGTAAGTCATCTTGCTTTCCTTGCATTTGCATCTTGATTGATCATGATAGTTAGTTGCATTTCATATTTCATTTTTCTCTACTTCCATATTGATTTCATGTTTAGTTTCGAAATTTTTGAAAAAATGTTAAAATTTTCTTTTCTAGATTAGTTTCATTTTTGGTTTGATATATATGGACGAAGGGTGATAGAACCACCCTATCTTTTACAGTGTGATGTTTCAGTGTAGGCACATGTCTACCAAGATATGTTGCAGTTCTCATGCACACTTCAACGAGCACATGTCCCCAAGCATGAGCCATATGTTATCCCCAACTCCTAGGAATAACTAAGGAGATGATGTCTTGAGCCCCTCAAGTTGCAGGCATGGAGTACCGAGAGACAACTTTACCAGTAGTATCCACTTGCACAGATATGGAACCACGTTACCACCACAACTCCATGTTCATCACGATGGTATCCACCACATTAGCTAGCTTCCGGAAGACATTGGGTCTTGCTCCATGAGTTACAAGTCATGTATTATGGTGAGTGTTATTTAAATATTTGAGGCATTTGAGTTTGTTGCATCTATTACTACTTTTAATTATGTGACGTTTGCTTGGAAATTATGCTCTTTTCCTTGTTTCACTTTGGTGGTTGACATTGCGCCCTAGTAAGTGGGTCACCCTTAGGGATAAGTATGCTACTGGGAGGTCCTTTTGACAAGTCATTGTGCCATTCTCGACCATACTTGTCACTTTCCACACTTCATCCCCTCATCTCCTTACCTTTTTGGATTTCCAGGTGTACTGACCCAAGAAGAGGTTGTCCCTCATTTCATGAGAAGAAGGGGCTAAAGGCCCATAGGCTTGTAGCTAGAAAAATATAAAATACAAACCATTAACCTTCTAGATTCTCACCCAGGGATCCCAAGGACAATGAAACTTCTCTCATAAAAATTGATGGGACACATGAAAGACTAAATAATAACAAATTCCAACTAGGGAGGGGCATGTGTGGGAACTATTTTTATTGCTTAGGTAGAAGCCCCACACATGTTTCCAACTTGGGGAAGCATGATGTGACCAGGATAGAGTCAAGGTGGGAACATTTTTTATTGCTTAGGTAGAAGCCCCACCTTGGATTCAACCTGGAAACATCCTAAAATAATTAAAGGCAATAAATGGGCCTTGAAAAATGTTGCATTGAAAACGAAGGTGCAACACACCCTCTACAAAGGCACCCATAAGTGAGACACTACAACGCCTTGTATGTCATGAACCCCATGCCCAAAATTCTTCCCCTCATCCATGTCACCTTATCCACATGACTTAGAAGGAGGCCCCCTCGGGAAATGCCCCTAAACTTGAGGTACGATTCACCCAATAGGTTGTTTTGTCAACCCTCCCATACCTAAACTTGGAAAATTGCATAGGGTCTTTGAGCATTGGTTTATTTTGATGAGGTAGTTTGGATGTACATGCTTAGATGGCTCTTTTATTCATTTGATTTACTCATCATGATGATTTGACTCGATATCCTTGGAGGGCGTATCCATTTGTTTTTCCAGGACCCATATAGTGGACAATTTTGGAGGAACAAGCCTAGCTTGGGCTTCCATGGGGCTGGAAGACCATAGGTTGGATGCCAAGGGCCCACATACCGGATCATGAAGACATGCTTTTGGAGGCTGAGAGGACATCATGGAGGACCTAACCTATCCCCTACCACCCAAACGTTTTGCCTAAGAAGGCCAAAACGTCACTCTTGAGGGCTCGATGTCATGGTAAGGATAAGGTTTGGTGGTGGTTGAGGACACTTGGCACGTTTTGAAGGAAGGAAGCCATGGATCATGGAAACAAGGCTTAGACCAAGGACATGTGGCCTTTGGAGGCCTAACTCACCATCTCCTTCTCCAACAACTTGCAAAAAGTTCCACAATGTTTACTTAGGGTTTTACTTATGTGCAAATTATGAATTAAAAATGTATTATTTTGTGTAAAGGGGAAAGATTAGGGTTGTTGACCCCTTATCTTGTGGTTTACTCTAAATTATGTGGACAAACTACGTTTAGAACTTTTTGTATAAATAGAGATCATTTATATCTCATTTCATCATAGCTCTCCCATTGTGAGAAGCCTTCCTAGCTTAAATTTACACCCTCTTTGGGAAATATCTCTCTTTTTTGTTGTTGTTATGGTTTCTCTTGGCTATTTGTGGAAGAAGTAGTGTGCTACCTCTCTTGGAGCCAGTTTAGTGCATTTGTGGTGGATTATCTTGGTAAGAAGAGGTTTATCTTGTCATTGCTTGGACTAGGTAAGGATTTTATCTTGTTGATGCTTCATTTCTTGGTTACAAGTTTGATTTGCTAAGACTTATTGGGGAGTATAAGGGTTTACAACCCCATCATATCTATCATTTTTGTCTTTAAGTAATTTGTTGTTTGAGGTTTTACTAGGAGAAGTAAAAGGGTTTACATCCTCCTAGTATTTCCTAGTTAACCTTGCTTTCCTTGGGAAGTAAGAGGGCTTACACCCCCAAGGAGATAGCATTGTTAGCTCTTTATTTACTTGACTCAATAACCTAATAGCTAAAGACACTGAATCTAATTTCATTGGAGAAATAAAATCTTGCATCAGTTAACGTGAAGACTCGAGATTTTGATATTGTCTAAATTGGAATCAATTATATGCTTGATCTGCTTGGTTGAGCCACTAGTGCGTCACCTTTTGGTAAGTGCTTCTTGCTACTTTCATAACATTTTATCTACAACCATTAGGGCTGCAGAAACCCTAACATTATTTTCTTAATAACTCACAAACCAACTGTCAAAAGTTGCTAAAAGTTTGCCCCTACAATCTACTAACTGTATCGCAGTTTTTGGGTGGATTGTTGGCAAGTTTTGGTGGTTGATCTCTTTGTTGTAACAACTTGAATGCTACAGTCTTAAGGCTGCAGTATTATCTATGCAATACTATTTCATTTAAGCTTTGTTTCATGGTAAAGTCTTGCTTTTTCATTCTTGGGTTAAACTAGTATTTACTAGCTTGTCTCTTGCTTATTTAACTAGACTTTTAACATCTTTATTTGCAGCTCTTACTATCTTTTTGTTGTTGATATATGTTATTGTTTACTACTACAACCAGGGACAACAAGATTGACTTTCTTGTCCACCTAACATAATACGTGCATACTAAACTTTCCTTGTGTCTCGAGAAGGTAGAAATCACCCTTTGTAGGTACTCATACCTCTTGACAACCATTGGATACCACCAAGACTCTTTCCCAAGCCTTTCCACACTTAGTCTTCTGACCTATAGGGGCTATGCTTCCATCATACCACTTTCCATCTCATTTCCCCTTAGGGTCACCAAAATTCCCCCCTTGAGGTGATTACTTCATCTCTAAAGTGACGAGAATACCTTCCTGAGGTGACAATGGGTAGGTGTTCTCTTAGTTATCGTCATTTTATGGTTGGGTCGGGCTTTTCCCAACCTACAACTTGTGCGATAAAAACTATAATTTAAGATCTATTATGATGAAATTTTTAGTGGAATATCCACAACATTTTATAGATCACATGTTAGTGTAGTTATGGAAATACTTAGCCTAAAATGTGCCACTATAAACTTACAATACCCATTTTTTTTCTAGGTTACAAATCTGAAAGAAAACCCTCAAGTACGTCCCCTCATTTCGAGAATGATACCCATGGTAAATCCTAGAATCTTCAGGGAACAAGACCATTCAACAATAGGGCTCGAAGCCATTACAACAATATACTTGTTATGAACTCAACATGTTAGTTGCAAGAATTGAAGCTGGATGGAGAGGATAACAACCATTCCTCCAACCACCTGAGCTAAACCGAATTGACAAACTTACAATACCCATACCACCTCTTTGATATGATTGCTTTCATACGAAGCATACTTGCATGGATGAGAGTTAATCTATCCTTATGTGAAGTTGGTGATGAGCTTGGGTGATTGTGGGGTTGCATCCTTCATGGTGTAGGGATTGGAAATTCTAACTATAATATAGTTTGCAGGATGATATTTTGGTTGAAACAGAATGAGAATTTGAATTTTGAAGGTCATTGGTTGAACGGGAAAGTAAGGCTTATGGTTTGGTTCCACAATAATGTGAATTGCAAAAGGGGTTGGGCATGCATTCGTAGGGAAAGAATGTTGCACAAGCATGACCCAGTTTCTTTCTCTCCTATGATTATTAATCTAACTTTGCTTAATAAAGAAGACATTTGCATTTATTTATTTAATTTTTTTTTGAATAATATACATGATTACACTCTTTGTTATGTTCAATATACATTTGTAGTTGAATATGACAAGTTAGTGCCATAAATTCAAAGAATATTGTTAATTGAATATGGCAAGTTGCTTGTGAATTTGGAATTACCATAGATTCAAAAGAAATTGTTACATAGAATACATATTATAAAGTTGAATGAGAAAATTACATAAATTAATTTTTACCATGAATATCTTAAAAAATAGACAAAGCATTAAACGACTAATTCATAGCATGCAAGCAATGTGTTATGGATTGAAATGAATACCAGACATGCATATAAATGAAAAGGAATGCATATAAGACATTACACAACAAAAGGAAAGGACTAACATGGATAGAATAGACAAAGCATTGAATAATTAAATCATATAATCGAAAAGGGATGTATATAATATATTATATAACAAAAGAAAAAATAATTGAAATATAATATAAAAATAAATAAATAATTAAAGTGGGGTTTGGAATGAATGGGAAACAAATATATAAGAAAATAATTAATTGAAATATAATATAAAAATAAATAAATAATTTAATTAGGGTTTGGAATGAATATAAAGGGAAACAAATGTGTATAAGAAAATAATTAGAATGTATTTCATACACATAGCAACTAAACTATGGGTATATACATGAAAATTTATTTCTCGTAATGTGTAATCATTATGTTTTAAAATTGGAAAAAATGGTTGGAATAGAAAGGTTTATATTTTTTAGTTATCTAAATTTTGTGATTTTAGTTATGAGAAGTTTGTCGGTAGATGCACATGCAATTTCATATGACTTGATGATGAAGACTTTAAAGTCATTATATATCATTAAAAGTCTTTCTCCTCATTAATAACATGAAAAATAACCGATGACATGTGACTTTGTTAATGATTTCTCTATTAGCTTATGGTTCAGAGGATAATGTATGTAAGTCTTTTTCTACTATTCCCATGAATTGAACAACAACATTTTCAAAAATAGTGATAGGACTTAGTTGTTATTGTAATTTTTTTTTTCCAAGTAACATATTTTGGGGAAAACTTCTTGAGCACTTCCCATCATTTTGAGGATGGTACTCAGGGTAAGCCCTAAATTATTCAGGGTACAAGGTCAATCAACAACTTATGAATCACTCATATATAACCCATCAACAATTGGTTCACTAGGAGTAAACATGTCACAAAGTGAGATTTGAACTTGAGTGATAAGGGTAATAATTTCTCCTCACAAACACTCAAACTACACCCAATTGACTAGTTCTCACTATAATATTACAATGAAATTTTAAATAAATATCTATAGTCACATTCTAAGAGGGCAACATTACATTTGATACAATGCCACATTTTTGTATTTTGCACCACCTTTTTCATGCATCACCTGTCCTCAAGCTCAACCATTTTAGGACATACAAATTAATAAAACCATACATGTGAATAATTGTTATATTACATTTAACTAAAATCCGATATACTTTCTCAAAGTCTCCCATGCTCTTAACCTTATTAATTGTTCTTCTTTTATTTATTTTGATGGAAACACCAATATATTTTCTAGCTAAGGATAAGGAAGGAGCATTAAACCCTCAACCTTAAACCATGTTTTAAATTGATGTTCATTGTTTGGAGAAAAGGTTGGAGGTTAATAGAGTTGTCAAAGTAAAGGTTGGAGGTTAATAGGGTTGTCAAGTAGTAAATCTTCCAAAAGGTTGGAGGTTAATAGAGTGGTCAAGTAATAAATCAATGGGATTGTTGGTTAAAGGTGTCACTTTTGTGCAATGATTCAATGAAATTGTTGGTTAAAGGTGTCATCTATGTGTAATTATGCTACTCTTGTAAGTAAGTAGTTGTAGTTGTTAAGAAAAGAAAAAATATATTAAATCATATACAAAGTTATATATTATACAAAAATTACATATGCTTGGAAAATATTATATGAAATCATTTCAATTGATAGATACATAAATGAAAGTTAAAAATACAAAACTAATATGAAGTTATTTTAAAATATAAAATAGTTATGTAAATGAGACTAATTTAAAGTCATTATAAAATATACAATTGTTATGTAAATGCTAACTTTTTTCCGGTCAAAATGTTTCATGAAATCATTACATTTAATTCTAAAATAAAATAAATTTGAAAATACATCATTAATGAAAACTGTAAATGAAACTAATTTAAAATAATAATAATAATAATAATCTATTTTTAAGGTCACGACCAAACCAGCACACCAAATTGGTGTATGAAACCCCCTTATATATTTACATAAAATATACAATAGTTATGTAAATATGAACTTTTCTCCTATCAAAATGCTTCATGAATTTAATTTTAAAATAAAATAAATTTGAAAATACATTACTAATGAAAACTGATTATTATTCACACAACAATTAAATGCTAACTACTTTTGAAAATGTTCATCGCCTTTTTTGGAAGCATAAACAATAAAAAAGAGAGTTGAAAATACATCACTAATCATGTTAACTACCTCATAACAAACAAGGTTACTAGGTAGCATATACCTGCCGAATATAACAATGAAAGTATTGTTTAAGGATATAGGGAGAGAAGGAGTAGGCATGAAATGACTAGATGGCAGAAATATTTATTACAATAACATTGGGGAAGTGAAGGAAGCAATAAGACTTCAAAGTTTTTGACCAATAAAATATTAGATAAATGAGATTTAAAATTTAAAATTAATTATTATTTTTTAAAATTTTAGATAAAGGGCTGTATATTTTATGGTCAACCATGAACTAATAAAAAGTCAAATCCAACTCAACATTATTATATACGATGTCTATCAACAATATAATAATAACAAAATACATAGATAAAGTAGCTTTATTTGAAATACAAAATAAAAAAGAGCATCAACACCATTGTCAATTTTTTTTTGAAGCATAAAAAAATTTAAAGAAGATTAATAATTTGAATTTAGAAAATAAAAAGTATTATATATATATATATATATATATATTTAATGGAAATTAGAAAATAAAAAAGCAAAGGGGTTATGTTATGTCAAAATTATTGATTTATTTTTAACAAGATTTTTTTTCGTTATTTAAGTATTTTATTTGTTTTTTATTTATTTATTGTGGATATGATTCCCATTCCGATAAAGCTTATGTTTAGAATCATATTTTTTTGTGAGTGCCAAGGTGACATAGATGACATCGAAATCCATGGAGTGTACACCATGTATAAAAAACCATAAATAATTTTTTTTTGCCATATATGTTCGAGATTTCTAGCTCTCGCAACAAGATAAATTTGAACATAATGTTTCAAGATGAACTATGTTGGAATTTTCCATATATGTTATGAAACACCATGTGTGCTCTTCAACGTATCTTAGATTTTAGGCATTTAAAGGTTAGTCCTTTGAGAATGAATGATGTCTAGTACAAATTTTTTCTTGACATAATGATAATTGGTTGTGAGTTGTCTTGTGTGTAGAGTTGGTTGTGTTCTTGGATTAATTATTGGTACTTTTTGATAGGAAATTGTGATAAAACAATGGCAGATAAATGATGGAGAAATATGTAAATTTCATAAAATAAATGAGGAGAGGAAAGTTGAAATGAATTGAAATGTATACAAAGTAAGACAAATGTAGACACGAGTTAAAGTAGATAAATACAAAACAAAACCTTAAAGAAAGAAAAACAAAGAGAGTAGAAAAAAATTGTGATGATGGTTATAGTTTGATGGGGGTCCCTCATCACGGGGGTTCCACTAAGTAATCCTATGGCATAAGACATGCATTCATGGGGTATTAAAGAATACCCCTAATTTCATTTCCACCTCCCAAAGTTTAAATGTTAATACCCCCTCATAATACATGTTTCCAAATAAAATAATCCCCTATTTTTCATTTCTTTTCACAAGAACATGTGACATTGTATTGATATATAAAAGTTGTGGCCAAACCATTAAACAAATGGATACATAATTTCTAAAATATTGTATAAGAGAAAACTAAAATTCCAATTATGTAGATATGGAGAATACATAATGGAAGCTATGCCTAATATCTACTTGTTTTCAATGATATTTGCAACTATATATTATAATAAATTGTCCACACAAAAAGATGGTCTAACTATACATAAAAAAAACTTGGGTTGATTAGGTAGCTTCATGCTTATGATGGGATTATTTCATGATTGTTTCTTCATTATGCTGAGTCCCAATGGAAAATTGAACCGATGCTTCTTCCATTAGTCCTTTTAGAGCCTGTTGAACAATGGGTTCTTCCATATATTCTCCCTATGGCCAAAACCCTATAAATTATTATAATGCATGTCCATTTCCTCAACAAGTTTGTCTAATCTTTGTTTCCGAGCTTCAATTCACAATTCCAATGTTGTGCTTCTTTCCAAATGTGCCTCTATTTGCATGCTCATGCTCTTATTCAAACACAAAATTTCTTGTTGGAGGGATTCCATTTGACTGGAAAGAGACCTAAAACCCCTTCATAGATCCAAAACACCACAACAAACACACATTTTGGGGTGACTAATCTCATCCATGAGTGCACCAGCTTGAAGGGAGACAAAAAAAACCCAAGAAAAATGGTCCCACCTATGTTATTACTTCCCATCCTATCAATGTTTAAACTGCCACCTTGACCATGCTTGAAGTGTGTGAGTAGTATGAGGGGAGGAGATGAATTAAGGGTGCACCCAACCTCAATCTTCACCAAGTGCCATGCTAAGTTCTTGCCAAATGCGCCTTGGATTAATCCTTGGAATGGAATTCATGGAATTAAATTAATGATGAGGCCACCCCCATTTTTGGATAATGTTTCTTTGTCCAAAATAAACACTTTATTTTCCATTTCATTATCTTGTGGGTTGCAAGATCGAAGGATGTGAAACAATTCAATGGAGTCAAAGTATAAGAGGATCCCTTTGATTCTTACTATGATTCTAGAGAGAGGGGAGTCATGTCTAATGTTTGTTTCTCAAACTTGACCAATGACTAGTGATCACTAGTGCAAAATGGCTAATTTGTGACTATCCAATAAATTTTTTTAATCACGACGTTTGTTATAAGCTAAATACTAGCAAATTTGAGCAAATTTGATGTATTTTAAGTGATGTAGCTATAAATTACTAACATAAAATATTAATATATATTAAGAATAAACATATACAACTAATCTATGACTATGTGAATATAAGTTAATAATATTTATTAATTATATGTGATTTAATTCTAATAGTATAGTGATTTTAGCGTGCTATATTATATTAATATAATTTTTCACATTGAATTCTAGTATACATGGATGTGTCAGCCATGCTTGACAACACCACACTCAATAACATGTACACTATAATTATTTATTGCATGAATTACAACTCTTAGCCCACATATTCCCAACTTAATGCCATCCTTGACTAATATATATATATATATATATATATATATATATATATATATATATATATATATAATTTTTCAAATAATATCAACTGCTTGACAACTAGTGAGCACCTTAGTTACGCCGAAAGGCGTATACCTATTGACAATGGGCAGAATTAATCACCCTTTAATCATAAATTTCAATCTTAGGGTTGGCAATTGAAGATGCTGGCATATTCTTCGTCGTCCTCTCTAATCAATGGATGAGATTTTGATAAATTAACTTCCGCTCATTTATAAAGATGTCCGTTTATGTGATTACTTTTTTACATTTACTAAATCAGATTAAAAAATTACTTGCTGACCACTAGATTGCCACGTTTAGTGATTAAGAGATAATCTATTAAGCTAGCCACAATTTACTAAATTATTATTACTGGGCGGATACATATGGCCGCGTGGGTGTTGGATGCCAATTTAAAAGTTTTACGCGCAGTGATTTTTTTTACCACTGCGGATGTTTATGGCCGCGTGGATATGAAGTGAAGCGTTTCCAGTGCGGATGTTTATGGCCGCGTGGATGAATCCAGGCTGACAACGCACGTGAGATTGGCATGGTGAATGCAGGCGGGCAACGCATGTCATTCTATGCCTTGCCGTCTCACTGATCGCTCTGCTAAATAAAGGTTGGGATGAGAAGCCTTTCAAATATGGTACCAGGGTTTATTTTGTAAATGAAAGCGTTTATTTTGTAAATGAAATAGACCAAAAAAATTAGGATTTGTTTTGTAAATGAAATAAGATAAAAAAGAATTAGGGTTTGTTTTGTAAATGAAATAAAAAAAATAAAATTAAGGTTTATTTTGTAAATAAAATAAGCAATAAAAAAATTAGTTAAGATTTGTTTGCAAATAAAATATGCCTTTCGACGTTGATCAACCACAATTATGTGGCTGTGCTAGTTAGTAGTGCTCTTGATATGGACAAACTTACATTCTTTAATATTTTTTTATAACATTCTTGATCCAATTTATTTTGTTCTCAATTTTCCTTAGATAGATTGCAAGTATTCCCAAATGCATGATTAATGATAATATTCAAGTTTACCTCAAAAAATATTTTCCACAACCCTCTTTTCAAAAATTCTATGATACCTATATGATATAATGAGAGGTTCTAGTTCAACATGCATTCCAATGCCCCATAGATAAATCAATGAAAAACAAAAGAATAGTAAAAAGGTAAGGTGGTAGAACCCTTAACATCCCACTTCCAAGGGGAGGGGAAGGTCCTCATATTTAATCCAATCAAATATCGAATAACAAAGATAACAAACAAAGAGAGCTTCATAACTGAGGTATATCATGAAGATAAATATTTTACTAGAGTAACGCGGACAAGAAAATCTATGTAATAGGAAGCTATATTGAGAAATTAACTAATTCACAATGATATCGATGCATGCTAATATATTATAATGAACATGATCTATAAAAATCCCCACTACCTCATTGCATTTGTCAAACCAAGCAATGGGGATACGTCCAAACTCTTTTGTATTCCTTGCAAAGGGTTTTCGAAGAAGTCATCTAAATTCATCGTCCAAATCCATATCCTTCCAAATCCTAGAACCCCTTTCCCTTAAACTCATGACTACATATCGCTAGCCCCATCACTGATTTTTTTTTCTTCACACGAGATGAAGAGCAACAAAGACAATGAAAGTGGTGGGTTATTCTAATACTAGGTGATAACAATTGGTAAAAAATGTGCCAAGTCAAAACCATTTCTAAAAGAGGTATTGGTTTGCAAGTTATATGAGGATGATCGAATATTGAGTATGCCCTATCCTAATTACATGCCTTTGGCATAATAAGAAAGAAGAGAGTGCACATTTGTGTCAGGTGGTGTAATGCATGGTTATCCACATCAGATAGAGAGGAGAGAGTGAGTGTTGATTGAAAAGGCTTTGAGATAAATAATTCGTTGAAGGCACCTATTTACTTGTCCTAGTTTTTTTGGGTTTTTTCTTTATTGTGCTCGTGTGCTCGGTTTTCTTTTATTAGGATTGCATTGGGATTTTTAAGAGTGAGAAGGAAAAAACGACTTTGTCAGTCCCATGGAGAATACACTCACCTATAAATTGAAATATACATGGATAGTTGAACATTTCTGCAAGTTAAATGCCAAAAGGAATTACTCAAATATTTTCTTAGTGGAAGGTCATAATGGTAAGATCATGTATGAATTTAGTTGAAGTAGACTGAAATTCAATATTTACTCAATTGAATTCAACTTGTATTTACTATTTATGGATTGTTCTTGGATCTGTGACAATTCGGGCATGTGTTAATATATCCTAGAGGGAACAAAGTGAACCACTTGTATATTTACTTAGATGTGGCAGATTTTGTTGCATTGCCAAGTGGTTGGAGTAAATATGATTATTTCTTCTTAACTATTGTGAGTTAGATTTGTCCTAATCTCATCATCAAACAAGGTACACCCATGATTAATTTGGATTGAAGGCATTTGTCACATATTCATTTATTTTCAACTTTTATAAGGTTTGAATTTAGATGTATTTCAATTAATGGGATTGCTCAAAAACATTTAGCAAACAAATCTTTTTATTATTATTTGACATTAATTGTTTTTGTTGATTGGTATAGACACAATTTTTTAGGGTTTATGGGTTCTAGCAAGGTTTTGTATTTGAAAAAATACGATTGAGCATTTAATATTTTTTGAGAAGGGTAAACAATTTAAGGTGTTAGAATCAAGTTTAAATGTTTTAAATGGCTTGAATTTTATTCCTAGGAGATGTTGATTCTTCATATTTGGCCCAAATCTGAAATCTTTTTATTAAAATGTTTGAGATTTGCAAATAAGTTTGTAACATTGGTTTTTCAATATGGAAAGTTCGCCACAATACATTAATTGATTTTAGTGTTATTGATATCTACATTCTTATTTTCATTAGGTTTTTTTTGCAATAGGTCATTTTCCCAAATGCAAGCTGAAGTCGTAGAATCAAAACCCAATTGGATAACCTGAAATCGACGGGCTCATGATCTTGTTTATGGCTATTCTATTTTAAATATGTTTGGTTGGAAAGGAGATAAAAAGGTCGAGATGTCATAGTGACTATTTCCAAGTAGGCTTGTGTTGATTTCGAATGCAATTTTAGTATCATAAAAGCATAGTCGAAATGAGTACTCTCATCAACTATTAGAATACTATGATATGTAATCCATCATCTCATTGAATTTAGACAATCATTTCAATCATTTGCTTGATTTGTTCTAAATTTTAGCACACTGTTGAAATTTATTCTAATAAAGTGAAGTAGTATTACTAGGATTTGAGCCTATGAGTTTTGAATCCCTGGAAATGTGATAAATACACAAAAACTTTAGTGTCTAGACTATATATCTCGTTGTGGGTTTTTTAAAGAATATAATTTTTAACAAATTGGCAATGAGATGCAACGTGGATGTGTATTTTATGGTAGACAAGGTAATTTTAAATCAAATGTTCATAAATCACTCTAGTCGCAGTGGAGTTTTGTTGATGGACGTTTATGACACACCGTCAACTAGAAGGGAATAGTCTGGTCCGAGGTTGTCTAAATAACACAAGCCATTTGGAATAACTACCTCTGACGGGTTTAACTGCTTCGTTAGCCGATAAAGGGATCTAATCTAAACTATGGAAATAAAATAATTAACCATGCATTAATTAAGATCTACTATATACATTCACTATTCTCACTTTTATATACAACATATACAAATAAACAAGTGCAAGATTTATGAGAAACCCTGTAAACTAAGGTGGTACAAGAGAACTGAATCTTAGGAAAAATTAAATAAATCTAGAACATACTACTAATGTAATTTTAACCTTGAAACTAAAAAAAAAGGAAAATAAAGGAATGTAAATAATAATGTTTTAACTTAAATAAACAAAGTATTTAAGCTTAAATTTTAATTTACATTCAAAAAATATAAGTCAAAACAAATAGAAAACCATTAACCTATGACTGGCCAGTATTTAAAGAGAACTTTTGGTTATGCCTTCCTGTATAATGCTGCTCCAACAACTTGTCTGCTAAGAGAAATCTATAGTAGAAGGTTGTGTAATTCTAAGATTGTGACAACGTCAGGATGAAAATCACTTTGATTGACAATTTAAATCTTATTTAAAATGCAGAAATAACAACTTTCAAATGTTGATTCTTAGTGAAGATATAATAGACTAATCGATAATAAGAAAAATCTCAATTGAACAATTATATCTTTACAAATACGAATTACATGAATAAACTCAATATAATACAAGATTTGTATCAAAATAATACAATCACCAAGACCAAGATAATTGGGATAATAGATTATTAAAGATTGACAAAATTAATACATAAATGATAACAATTAACCATGTATTGATAAAACAGACTAAAGCTAATTTAAATCAATGCATAATCAATTACTCAAAGAATATGAACCATAATCAAAAGATATTATAATGAAAACAAAACCCTTTTATTCACAGGACAAAAGCCATTAAGCAATCTAGAATTTCATATTCTTCTTTGAAAATACTGGTCCATTCTCCCAAAAATTTCAACCATTCGTTACTCCTTTTGAAAATAAAAAGTTTATAAAATAAATAATATACAAAATAAAAGATAAAAATCCTCCTCTCAATTTCTTAGATCTCCCCCCTATGGCTCTGAACTTTCTCATATATTTATGCAATGAATGAACAGTTTGGGAGTCACTAACAATTTCCGCCACCTGAAATTTTCCTTGTAAAGAAACAAAAATATCTTTGAAATAGCACATTTTTTTGGGAAAAATCTCAAGAGTAAGCTAAATGGGTCCATTCTGTAGATGGGTTTTCAGCTGTTTCTTGAGATTCCTCACACTTTGGTTGCAATCAGTCCCACAAAATCATCTATCTGTTCTTGAACGCATTTCTATATCTTATTTTTTGTTGCTCATAAATTATTTGCAGCAATCCAATGTTATTTTTGGATCAATTATCTTGAACGTATTTGGATAAGAAAATCAAGCCATGATCAAATCCGTACCAAATATATGATAATAGAAACCTGTGAATAAAAAATAAACCAATTTAATAACCTAAATATAAAAATTGTGAATAAAACAAAATCTAGAACAATAAAATTAAAATGAATTTAAACTAAAAGCTAACTATAAGTTGTAAACAAATATTGGTTATATTTTCCTTTCAAATATGATCTTAAAATTCTAGAAGCTTCAAGTTGATGAAGATGAGAAAAATATTAATTTTGGGTATCCACAAATCAAACAAATGATAGATAATTTTATTTTATTTTATTTTTATTTTTATTTTGAAATGAGATGCAAAATGACAAAAGAATTTAATTAATTAAACCTACCAAATGATTTGGTGAAAATGAGAAACCAACCAAGATATTATTTGATCAATTATTGAACCCATTATTCAGACTAGTCAATTTTACTAATGAGCAAAAGGCCAAAACATAATTATAATTTAAACAAAAGTAAACAGTGGATAAAAATTAATGTTTTTGTTTAAGTTAAAATTTCTATGCTTGTCTCTCCTTCATTCAAATTTGATCAATTGTGAACAAATTTCATAGAAACGATGTGTCACAATAATATTTCTTCCTGTAAAATCATTGTTATTAATCCATGTCTTCAACCAAGCCATTCTCATAGAAGATAAATTCGATAAGGAAGAGGTAATAACAAACTCCCAAATTATGAAGCTTGTCCATCAACATCAAAACTCTGTAGAAAGCAAAACGAAATGGCATTTGAATTTCAATTCAAACCAAACAAAATAAAAGAGTACAAACTCAAACCAACCTCGAAATAAAGCAAACCAATACCAATCCAATCAAGTCAAAGGGAAACAAAAGAAGAATCCAAGTAAAATTTAGATGGACCCTAGATTTTGATTAAAGAAAAAGTAGGGGGTTGTTCAGTAACCAACAAGTTTATTTGTTTATTTGGATGGACTTGTCGTCAAAATGGTGTGGCTAGGTAGGCTAAGGTCTTGTATCAATTAAAACTATTAACATTTTGAATCATAATAAGGTACTTGTAATGTTTGTGTGTTTTCTAAGGCATTTCTTATGTAGTCATTTAAGGATATTAATATAATTTTTTACTTTTTTCGTTTACTATCTTTCCCTCTAGTGATTTATATTGTAGTTAGAAATAGAAAAAATATTTAAAAAGTTGTTGGTTAACTATGCTCCATGCTAAGGACAATAACATAATCAATTTAGTAGAATGAAAGGGTTTTGGTATATTGTCCCAACACATTCTATAATTTAGGTAGAGGGGAGATCTCCAACACTTCATGTGCATAGTTGTGCAATCCTCAGACAAACAAACAAAAATAGGTCACCCTGATGTTAGAATAAACACTAAGGACAAGTTAAATATAGGCCTTAAGAAGTGTTCCTAGTGCTGGTTACAATCATGTTTGAAATCCTTTAACAAGGGTGCCCTTGCAACCAACTAAACAATTAGCAAATGTGCCCACCTCAAACAAATATCACACCTAATCAAAGCATTTTCTATTCGATCTAGAACAATCAGATCAAGGTATTCACCAAAATCAAATTACATGGGATCTTAATAACCCATTATACTTTCCTACAATGTGAAATATCTGCTAGAGGAATCTGGGCATCCTTTGGATATGGATCCAGAAATACACTTTCTCAAATATTTTTTAATGATGAGACAAAATATAGAATTTTCCAATGAACAACTTTGTAAAGTGTGACATCTGTTCCCTCTACCATAACAATCACCAACCTTTTTCATGAGTTGGTTGAGCCTACTTCAGGTGCTTGATCCAAATGAGTATATTTTATGGTTATCTTATATGGAATTCGTAGCTTTCATGATAGTGAGATCATAATTTGAATAAATTATAATGCCAACATGTGAAATGCCCAAATCATCATTTCCAACACTAATTGCCCAACAAGGTGTATTACTACTCCACGAGATGCTTTCTCCAAAATTTCTTTCACAATCTATTGCCAATAATGGGTCAAGGATGCATGAGGAAGTTGTGTAAAATCCATCAAGATCCAATGCAGTGAAATCTATGTAGAGGTCCAAAATGATATGAAACCATCATTTGAATCTTAATTAACTACCTCAAAGTACCTCTAGATATTTTAATTTTCTCCAATGAATTGTGCTTTAACTAAAGATAACCCCTTTCCTTTTACGCTACTGGTTATAACTTTATCATGAATCATGGTTCAACAAATCTCTGTGAATTTTGAAAATTTGTATCCTAATAGAGAAAAAGGGACCAAGATTATAAAGATAATATAACTCCTTACTTCAAAACAATAGACTTATGAGAAAATATTCTAGACGATTCCTAGTAAATAACCACTATTAATTTCGTTCAAATCTTGTCTTAAGAACCACTAAGGCCCATTATTATCTCTCAACCTTCGAAATCTAGTTGCCATGTGCAAGCCCATGAAAAATATCTGAATAAACTCTACCTATACCTAAAGAATATGGTGCAAATGCTAAAAAATCCAATGATATTGTTCCAACAATCATCATTGAGCAAGATGCATAAGCAAAACTTGATATTCCATATGAATATCATTAAATACAAATGAAAGAGCATTGATTCATTGAGAACTAGCAATAGATATAACTCCATATCTTATGTCCTCAAATACAACTACATCTTTTGTGAATAACTTAGCAAAAGGATCCAAATCATATAAAGAGAATCACAACTAGTGCAATATCAAATATGCTCCTATTTGAAGGACATTAAGAGAAACCCTTTTGACCTAGATATTGTCCCTTTTTGTAAATGCTCTAGTACTGAGGAACATTTTTTTGATATGATACTTGTAGGCAGTGTTAAGAGTGGAGTTAAGATGTTGATGAAGAGCATGTTGGGGAGTGCAATATGCCTCCAAACTTTATAAATATAAAATCCTTACTTTAATGTTGTTATGAAAATACAATTTCTTACTGTTATTAGAAAACCCTTTAGAAAATATTTATGATCGAATGATCCTCACTATAACCTCCAATAAAATAGCATTTGAGTGCAAGAAATCAATCTTCATTCCATTCGTTGAACCTATGATATTAAACTAAAACTCATAATGAATTGGGTTTATCTCCCTAGCACTCACTTGATATTTATTTCAGCCCAAACTAGTGATTTCTTATAGCTATAAATTAACCTTCTTAACATAAGGCTGATACTCCGAGTGTATTAGAATAAACTTGTTTTTACTTAAGTTGTAGCTTTGGGAACCTAGACAGAGGTAAGTTTTAATGGTATCCCATATAAACTTTATTTATATCAATGATAAGATCTAAAATGTCCTTGATATTTAGCTAGTTCTATCAAGCATAGTCATATTTTAATCTATGGTTGCTTGAGTGAAAGTTACAACTAGAACATTTTGAAAAACTTGATGAGGTTTCAGTACAAAACATTTATGGAGTGGGAATGGAAGAAGCTTGAAGTCCTGTTGGTCTTAAATTATCAATGTGCATTTGTATGCATAGTGGATTTTCCACGATAACTCAGACTATGATTGTCCCACACTATTCCCATGCTTTTATAATGTTTCGATCATGTTTGCAAGTGGGGAAATTGGAGCAAAAGACTCATACTTCAAGAATGCAAGGGTATTTGTATAGACATATTTCATCAAAAAACATTTTTAAAGGCATGCATTGCCTTTCTCTAAGGCTAGAAGATGAGTATGTTGGTTGTGGAGCTTGATTATCTCCTTGATTTATATGTAGGTATGCTTAGCCCCTTTCTGTCGGGGCTTCGGGGGGGGGGGGACCTACCCCTCGACTGGGGGGCATGGGGCAAGCAGGCCCCCGAGCAAAATATTTTTTGGGAAAATTTCCTTGTAAAATATTGTAATTTCGTAGTCAATATGGATCGTTCATTATAAGGTTGCAGATCTAACGATAGAAGTTATGTTAGTTTTTTTTTTTCCATAGAAGGAAACCATGTACAACTTGAGTGGGCCTAATGGTTAAGAACATGTGCTTCCTCCTAAGAGGTCACAAATTCAAATCTATAAGGGGGTAGGGTATGTATACCTTCACATACTTTACCAGTCAAATTGCTGGGTAGAGGGGGTTCCTTGTCCCACAAACAAGGGGGTCTCATACACCAATTTGGTGTCTATCTCAGATGTGACCTTAAAATAAGATTATTATTATTATTACGGTTGTGTATGAGTGTGATTATTGTATTCTGAGAGAGAAGACTACGAGAGAAAGAAGATGAAGTTATAGTGGGCATGTTGTAGGTTGTATCCCTTCATTTTGATGGATAATAAAAAGAAAAGACCTAACAATTTCTCTGGTGGACGTAGCCCACACTGGGTGAACCACATATATTTGTGTCTCTATTGTGTTGTGTATCTTTTGTGTTTTATTTCCGTATTTGTCTTATTTTATTTCTCTGCAATCCTGTTTTTCTAACAAAGTATACTGTAGATTTTAACCTTATACAATTATTTATTGCAAACAAATTCTTAATAAAAACATAAAATATACAATGGCGCACACACATTTCACAAATATTTTTACCTTAGAAACCCAAACCGGAAAAACCAACAACCTGTTTAGAGCCGCACCTCTTATCTTCTATGCATTATATTATTTATAATAAAATATACATATAAGATCCTACAACATCCAAACCCCTAATCCATTGAACTGGATTAGTCAACAACCCTAATGCCTTAAACGAAATTAGAAAACCATCGACAAAAACCATGTGCCAAAAAACGACCAAAAAATGAACACAAAAAACCGTCGAAAACAAAACAATTTTTTTTCTCTGGGGCTCTTGTCCCTGAACCCCTACAACCCTCTTGGCTAGGGTGAGCTAAGCACCCCCTAGACCCACTTTTCTCCCATATCACATGTACAATACATGGGATCAATCTTGCAAATAATATAACACGTACCCAACATTATCCCTCTTGTTGTTTTCTTTGTGTATAGGGGGTTATAGGATTACATAGTCAACAATATAGGGCAACAATGCCCATAGATCCTCTACAAAAAGAGAACTTCTCCGTGCTCACATATTTTATTAATGAATCTACTACATTCTCCAAAGTGTCCACCTTCATCAACAACACCTTCTTGTCTTCAACCATGTATCTCACAAAGTGATACTGATCATCAATATGCTTTGTCTTTGAATGATAAGTCAGGTTCTTCAGCAAAAAGATTGCACTCTGACTACCACAATATATCCTTAAATATTATTGTACCAACCCAAGACTTGAACACAATATTTGTAACCATACTACTTTATTGCTTACATGAGTGGCTGCTATGCATTCAACTTTTGTAGTCGAGACTTCCACTGTAGACTGTCTTTTGCTCATCCAACTGATTACTCCTCCAAATAGGTTAAACACATACCCACTTGTATATTTTTTGAGATCCATATCTCGAGCCTACTCTGAATCAACAAAGCCATGTATGTCCAACACTCTGTCCAATCCTTGGTAGCACAATCCATAACTAGTAGTGCCACACAAATACCTGAAAACCCTCTTTACTATTGTTCAATGCTCCTTCCCTGGTTTTGACATGTAATTGCTTAAAACTCCCACTGCATATGTAATGTATGGTCTAGTACAGACCATTGCATACATCAAATTTCCAACCACACTCACATACAGAACATGAGACATGTCCTCTTCCTCTTCCTCTTACTGTGTCTTGGGACACTAATCCACAAATAGATTTACACCTGCAGGAATAGGAACCTTGACCAGTTTACATTCATGCATTTTAAACCTATGCAATATTGTCTCAACATACTTCCTTTGATTTAACTAGAGTTTCATGTTTTCCCGATCTCTTTTAATTCCCATACCCAAAATGAAATTGGCAGCACCAAGATTCTTCATGTCAATTTTAGAGGACAACTGAGTTTTTACATCCTGGATAATCTCCTTGTTGTTTCCTATCAACAACATATCATCCACACACAAGACCAAATAAATAAGATGATCACCAATTAATTTGAAATACACATAGTGATACGCTTTCCTCCTTGTGAAGCCAAGTCCCAACATATAAGTATCAAATTTTTGATACCACATCCTTGATGATTGTTTTAACCCATATTGGGACTTTTTCAACTTACATACCAACTCCTTCTTTTCCTTCACAACAAATTCTTCTGGATGCTTCATGTAGATTTCTTCTTCCAAATCCCCATGTAGGAATGTTATCTTCACATTGATCTGTTCTACTTCAAAATCAAACATAAAAACAATAGATAAAATAAATCTAATAGAAGTTAACTTGGCAACAAGAGAAAAAATCTCACCAAATTCAATTCCCTCAACCTAAGAATAACCTTCTTCTACTAATCGAGATTTGTATTTCTCCACTTTTCCTTCTGCATTCATCTTCTTTTTAAACACCCATTTACTACCAATGCCCTTTATTCTAGTTGGAAACTCCACTATATCCATAGCCTCATTCTTGTCTAAGGATGCCATTTCTTCAACCATGGCATTTTTCCAGAGTTTTCCATCCTCTTAATCCACTTTCTCCCTAAAAGTTCTAGGATCATCATCAATAATAGACAAATTAAAATTTTAACGAAAATCAGGTGGAGTATACCTTTTTGGTTTCCCTCTTTCCCAAACTGATCTCCTCAATACTAGAGTATGAGGATCTTCTTCTTCAGATCCTTGTTCTTTTGTAGAGACTGATTCATCATCCTTTAACTCAAACTCTATTTTCTCTAGTTCTTCCTTCCTTGGTAGGACTTCCCCTTTGAAAACATATTTGATTTCTCTAAATACCACATCTCGACTATACACTACCTTCTTAGTTTCTGGGTTCCAAAGCTTATAACCTTTCATACCATCTTTATACCCAATAAAGATACACTTTTCAACCTTTTTATCTAGCTTACTCATTTTTTCCTTTGGAACGTGAACATAGGCCTCACATCCAAATACCCCAAGATGCATGAGAGAGGGTTTCTTACTAGTCTATACCTCGTGTGGAGTCTTGTCATCCAGTGCTAACGAGGGTGATTGATTGACTATGTATTCTAGTACCTCCCTTCCAAGCTCCACAAGCCCCTGGTATTCCCATGCCCCCTCATGTCTCATTACAAACCGAGGTTCTTGAAAGCGACGGATGGCAAGAGATTGTCCACCCAATACTATCCCAACATCGTGGCTGGCTCAATTTGTCAATACCTTCTCCCCCGTCTATTAACCAGATTTCCCAAGCTACACCTGTCCACTCACCAGTTCAGTCCTCTCATGCTAGCAAAAGGTTGAAAACCAAGGCCCACCATGCCCCTGATAAAGGAAAAGTCACTACTGCCCCTTCCTCACCCTCCAATGGCTCTGATAAATCCATGTCTTCCCGGAAGCATTTGAGGGACGATTATTCTCATGTGATTAACGAAATTAGGCCCAAAGGCTCAACGCAACCAAAGGAAAATTCATAAAAATCGAAGGGTGACAACAACAATCAAGGAAAGATTGCATCTCGGAGTGGGAAATATGGTTTTTGTGTTTTTATTTCATGTATTATTGATGACAGTTGACTTCAAAAGTTTTGGACAACATGTTTTCTTTGGATATATGAGTAATATATTTTTTGAAAATAATTTCAAATATCAATGAGATAAATTGTCAAATGTGAATGTGATGATGGGAGTCACAAGGAAGGGTGTTTTGCTTAATTAACTAGTTATGTTATGATTGTTAAGAGCTAAAGGGAGTCACAAGGGGTCCCACCTACTAGTTATTATTTATTTAAAACCCTTATTATGATTTATTACTTTTCCCCCTTAACTAAAAAGTTGGTTGATTTTTTAGTTAACTTAACTAATGAAGTAGTTCAACTACTTCAACCAATTCTAATTTGCTTAAAGGCTAAAGGAAAGGGAGGAACAAGAGGATGATAGAAGGAGAAGCATACTAAGGTTTTCTCTTTGAGTTTATGTTGAGATAGTTCAGTTTTCATTCATTCCTTAATTGATCATAAGCCTAATTCTTTTTTATGATAGCAGGGTATTATTGTAGACAACAAGATTCAAGGTTGAATTACATCATTCAGACACTTGTTTTTCAGAGGTGTTGATCTATATTTGATAGTCTGTGTAGACTTGTCTGTTTATGAATTAGTTTTCATGACTGACAAAGGCTATTGTGCAGAGTCGAGTGGGCAACAATATGTGGCAAGCTAATCCAACTTTTAGAGTTCAGTTTTTTTATTTTCTGTTAGAGGTCCTTTTGTATGTTTCATCGGGGAGGTCTAAGTTTGACTTTGGTCCAAAACTTCTTCACGAAAATTTGTAAACAGAATGATTCTTTGATGAATTGGAATGAAATAAAGGATTGCTATGTCTCATCTGTCTTGATTTACACCTTAGTGTTTTTACTTCTGTCTCTACATTTATTTCAACAACTGTTATATTCATAAAATTATATAAATACTGAATTTTCCAACAAGATTTTACTTATAGAAAAGACTAGCCTAAACACTTGTAATCAATACTCGTGATTTAGGATATTATTTTTGATGGCTATAAACATAGGGTGACATTCCCGTCTATTTTTCTTTAGCTAAGCAGAATATGAAAATGCTTGAGTAAGATCATTTCATATCTTTTCCTCAACAATTATTTGGCGACCATATCGGGGAGATCTTCAATATCTCTCTGGTTAATTTTTATACTCGATTTTCATCGACACATCTATTTTTTTGATATTGATTCTTTGACTGTTTTGTTTCTTAATGACTGTACCTGTTACGAGGTAGCCCAATATTGAGCCTGGTCTTCAAGATCAAACCAACATTGATTTAAACCTGTTTAACACCATTTTAGACACTTCCAATACCCGTGCTGAGCTTAATCATTCATGGGAAGCAATTGAGCGAGATATTAGTGCCCAAGAACGTTGGGAAGCTAGACGTAGACAACCTAGAAATCAACAACAACCTTCTTGTTTCTTCAGTTTTGGCCTTTCTTTCATGTCCTTAGACTCTCGTGTTTCTAGAAGAAGAAGAGGCTTATCACCTTAAATTAATCCTATTGCTAAAATAGGAAGAAGGAACATTGTGTTATCTACCTAACAAAGTGCTCTAAGAAGAACTTTGTCTGATTCGTCTAGTTCATCTTTCTTTTCCTCATCTATCATCCACAAGATGGCATCTAGTGGTGGTTTTGGTGGCACTGGAAGTGCTTCCTCCTCTCAGTATTCATCTTCGTCAGTGATTGGTAGATTATATAGCCACCATATCCCTGTCCAATCTACCAGAAATCCCACCAAAGTCATTAAATAGTATGGGCTTTTCTAGTTTGAAGAAGACGCCACAACCACACCGTGGCATGTGTCCTCTCCTCTTAACCTAGCACCTGCTACTCGTCCACTTCCTAAATTCAAGGAACATCTTCCTAGGTTTTCAGGAAATAACACTGTCACTACGAACGAACATCTGGTGGCATTTTCTAATGCTTGTCACAACATATGAGCCAATGACAATGATACTTGCATGCGCATATTCATCAATTCCTTGGAAGGAAAGGTTGTGACTGATTTCTTTGACCTTCCTCCTAAGATTCTGTCTACTTGGAGGGAGTTTATCTATTGGTTCAGGTCCACTTATGGGAAATCTAAAAGCCAACTGAGAAGTTACGGGAATATAATAACGTCACCTATCAGGATGGTGAGACCATCAAGTCTTTCAACTTGTGTTTCACTAAACTATACAACCAGATCCATGAACTCATTCAACCTCAGAACCAAGCCACTTTCATGCATTACTACAATGCATTACCTTCCCCCTACTGTCATAGTCTTGAGGAAAAATCCATTGATAATATCCATTCAGCTCTGCATACTTGTTCGAAGTATGAAGAACAACTTGAAAGAACAGGTCTTCCCCAGGGAGAGTTAGTTAAACAGATAGACATGTCCGCCCTCTTACAACTAGTACAAGATATGAACAATCGTATGATAGCGTATGAGCGAAAGGGGATTGTCTCCCCTCTCACCCTTGAAGCTCCATCCTCTTCTGCACCCGCCTTTAGAAACCCAATTGAAAACAGTTTTAAGCCTAAAGCTATCTTGCCTCGAAGTTGGTGTAACTTCTGCGAGGAACACCATGAGGAAGCCACATGTGAGGTAAGGAAGAGTGTCAGAGATGATATCTTTGGTAAAATACTAGAAACTAGTATCATTGTCGTAGATTTTGCAGAGCCAGAAGATGTCATGATCATCAATACCAGGAACAAAGCCTATGCTCCCAAGGGCAAATTTGATCCTCCCCACAATTCTTCTAGCCCGAGCTCATCCTCACCCGCTGCTACTATTCAGGTTCCTAAGGTTCTTGAAAGTCAAGGAATAAACTCTCCTCTCCTCTCTCGTCTTCCAAGTACAATATATTGAATTAGTTGGCCAACATTAAAGCAAATGCAACCCTTCTAGACATTGTTGTCGTCCCTTAGCAACAAAGGCATCTGAAACAATTCATGGAAGGAAAGGCTTCCGTTGTAGCCAACCTCTCCGAAGAGGTAAATGAAGAGGATTCATCTGTAAATAAAGTAGGTGTACATACCTTTAGATACCTTGTAAAAAATCCCCTTTTTTATATTTTTGTAAATATTATGGATAAGATCGCCCATTGTTGCCTCATTGATGGCGGTTTAGGCCCAAGTGTGATGTCGAAGATTATTATGGAAGAGCTAGGCTTGTCTTGTACAAATGAAAATGACAGGAACATGCTCTCCTATAATAGCCTAAAACAAACGACCATAGGTGAGATTAAATATGTAACCTTATTTCTATGCGCACACCCTGAAATAAGGACAACCCTTAGTATTCAGGTAATCGATATATCGGTAAGAAATCAATTATCTTGGGAAGAGATTGGCAAGTCTTAACAGGTGGATATATCTCACTCAATGAGACACATTCATTCGTTCCTTGGAATGGTAAGAACATTATAGTCCTTAGAGAGGGAAGGATTTCACCCTACATAGAGAGCATTCCACAACCTAATGTAAACTATATCAAAGAGGACCTAGGAGTGTATTCCATCTTTGCTGAGGAGGATAATATTCCTTTGGAACAAATCAATTTAGATGATGATATGTGGCACACACACTTTGATGGTTCACGCTCAAATGAGGGTAATGGGGCTAGAATTACCTTGATTTCCCCTATAGGGAAAATTCATAATTTGTCTTACAGGTTGGAGTTTGTTAGTACAAACAATGTCACTGAATTCGAAGCTTTATTATTTGGCATTGAAAACGCCTATAATCTTGGTTGTGGTCACCTTTAAATTTTTGGAGATTCTGAGCTTGTTGTGAACCTGGTACATAAGATATGCTCTCCTAGCAACAAGCTGATGAAACGATACACCCAAGCTATTTGGGCACTTATCTTGAACTTATTATCTTTCAACATCACTCATGTTAAGAGGGAGTTGAATTCAATGGCTAATCGATTAGCTGTATTTGTAGCTTCTCCTAATAAACAACCTTTGCCTCGCAAGCCTGATTGTTCTTTTGAATCTCTATATCGTCCACATATCCCTGACAATGTAGAATCTTGGCAGGCCATCCTTGATGATGAGAGCATTTGTGCTTTCATTCAAGATGAACCTCTTAAGCCCAAAGAAATGATATCCATAGAAGACAACAAGATTCCTAAGGGCTTGAATCCTCTTGAGAGTTCGTTTTCATCGAGTGATGTAGGCAATAAAGAGAAACAGAGAGAAGAGGAGTCAAGAAGGAAGGTGGGTGAAACCATCTCCTTGAATATTGGGGCACTCGAATCTTCAAAGAATGTTAAAATAAGTACCCAATGTTCTGATAAAGAAGAAGTGAAGTTTACCAAGCTACTTGGTGAATTTCAAGATGTTTTTGCTTGGTATTATAAGGGTCTTCATGGTTTTGATCATGGTCTTATACAATAGGCTATCCTTATCAAGGAAGGCATGAAACCAGCTAGGCAAAAACAAAGACCTATTAACTCTGCATTTAAAGCAACTTTTCAAAGGGAGTTGGAAAATTTCTTCAGAGCTGGGATTATTTTTCCAGTCTACTCTAAATGGGTTTCCAATTGGGTACATGTTTCGAAGATCACTTATCATATTAGAACCTGCATTAATTTTTTCACTTTCAGTTAGGCTATTATGAGAAATCCTTTTCCTCCTCTCAATATGTAAATGATTCTGAAGCAGGTTGTAAGGTCACAGATGAGGACCTTACTTGACAATTTTTTGGGTTACGATAAAATCAAGGGAAAAGGGGCAGATATTTACAAAACCACTCTTATCACTAATGGGGATAACATGACTTATAAATGTCTGTTTTATGGCTTACATGATGCAAGTACCGCTTTTAAAAAATCTATACACACAACTCTTGATGAATTGATCGGTATCCATATCTACCTTGATGATCTAATCATATACGTTAGGGAGATATTAATTACCTCAGAGTTTCAAGTATTATTTCTAGGTCCTTTCAAAATTGCTTTTGTCCTGGACACTAACTCTTACATTTTAAAGGTTTTACAAGAGCAATTGTTTTCCTACAACACTAATGATTCTCGCTTGAAACATTACGAGGGACCAACGTGAAAAGTTCTAATGCTGTTTGGATTTTCTGTATACTAGTAACCTAGCTCTGCTTTCAATTTTGCACTATTTTCTTTTCCACTTTATAGTAGTGTGATTTCTGCTTTATGTTTTAAACATTTTCTACTGCTTTTACATTTTTGTCACTTTATTTCTGCTGTTTTGATTTTTTGCAATTTTATTCTGTTAAGATTTTTATTGCTTGGTCATCTTTTTAATTGATTTTGGTCGAGAATAAGATGTTGGATCAGTTCTTCCATAGTGAAACCTCTGCAAGATATTGTTAGTCAATAACAATCAAACTTACACCACTGTTATGATGTACCCCCGAAGACATACTTGAATTTGTTATCTGCTTTCACTGCTATCTTATAAAGAGATTGATTATCTCCCACTTCTTCTTTCCATTCTTTCATCCATTTGAGAAATAAAAGAGCAGGTCCAATAATTTTTCTCCTTGGAGTAAAGAACAGATTTCGGTTGAATGATTATGCATACAGGGATAAACCCCCCTCATACTTAACACTTTTCATGAGTTATTCCCAAATTCCTGGTCATTTTTCCATTAAATCCACTCACCTCCCCCTGTTGCATAATCTTCCTGGATATATCTTCTTGACTTGCTATTCTTGGTCTGCAAAACCATGAGTTTTGAGTTCTAAATCTATTGAAAACAAATTTCCCTGTGGAGTCGCCAGTTTGTTGACGATTAAAATTGAAACGAAGTTTTTGCCCGCAAAGTATTGCTAAAGCCTATTATTATAAGCTAACAAGATATATAATACTAGTAGGTGGGACCCCCTTGTAGGTTGGGAGATCAGATCTGGTTCTCATTTCATGTTTATGTTGTTGTTCGACACTACTTACATGGTTGATGAAATCTTGGTTTTATTGGCGATGGATAAGGCCTATTATGTGTTGGTTCTAATTGCGACAATTGAATGATGGATAAGGCATGTTATGTATTGTTTATGCTCCTCTAGGCTTTAAATTCATGTTACAATGGCCTATGTTATCCATTATCATCAGTGCTATCTGTTCCTGGATTCATTACTGTGACACCTGCACAAGAGACATGTTAGTAATAATATATAAGAGCAGTTGAAAAGAGATAAAAGCAATATAACAAAGTGCAAAAGGAAGGAACTATACTATACTAATATGCCACCCTATATGCATTGAAATTAAAATGATCATTGTAATCCCAATGCGATTTATTGGTTATATGAAACATGGTTGATATGCATTATTGTATAGTTGAAATGGTAAGATGTGATGAGGGTGGCACTCTTGGCAATTAATGGATGTTGGTTTCGATGCATGGTTCAATTGAATGAATTAATGGATTAGTGGGCTAGCGTGTACTAAGGAATTGAATGACTAGAGGTTGGAGGCGATGTGCATTTACTACACGTCACTCCATACCCCCCCCACTGGCCATCACCCTGGTTGGCTATTGTCAATTGTGTTCATTGTGATCAAGCTCCAATTACAAAGCAGAGGAAGAACCGCTCGACCAATTCATGTTTTAAGGTGCTTTTGGTTACAGGTATGCCTTTTCTCCATCCATGAATATGCTCTAGTTATGAAATAGATATTGGCTCGGAATGTATGGGTCTGTGCTTTCCTTAAGACTGAAAACTATGTAAATTTGTGATATTTTTCAGGAATTAATCGTTGGTGGGGTTTTCATTGCAATAATGTTTGAAGTCACAGTGTTGTTGATCATTCTAAGTGTTAGAAGTCATGAAGGATCCCTGTCATCCTTATTGGTCTTGGTTGAAGGGTTTTTATTCGGTCCATATTGGCTGGCCATCTGCATGCTTTCTTATCACCACACCCAGTCATTTGTTGTTATGGGATTTACTAGGTTTAAAACGCCTTGTGTCACTGCACATTGTTTCACTTGGGTATAGGTTTGTTCATGTTGTTGATGGTTACACAATGGGTTTTATTGCTTCTTCTCGGCTCTGTTTCATATTAGCGTTGTTAGTTGGTTGATTGGGAGAGCCATGAGGGTTATACCCTACGTGTGCTAAGTATTGTTACAAGGCCAAAAGGGAGCCTTGCTCCTGTGTTCATAGTCTCTCCTATCACGAGAATTGTCACCTTGTCCGCGAAGTCATTTGTGGCATACCCTATTTGTGCACCGTTGGTCTCGGAGGTTCTCACCCGATGATAAGAGTCAAATCCAGTTTCCCTCTGTTGGTCCACGGAGCAAACCCTTGATTTCTCAAGCCCGAAGTTTGATAGAGGGAACCATTATGGCCTGTTGGGTATACTGTTGGTTGTTATGAGTTGTTGGTGTATTGTCGACAATGGTGTTGGTTTTGGTATTTAGCCATTGCATTGGTTATTATGACAATCAAATTGATAAACTCAACATGTTAATTTGGTTGATTGGAGAATTGGAGTGAATGCACAGTCACTGTCTCTTACATTGTGATTATTGAATTGTTGACCAAGCATTAGTTTTAATTGATTAAGTCACAACAATGCTTCGTGCGTGATGCGTGGGTATGTGTGGCGTTCCTATAACATGTTATGTTGAGTTGATAGTTGTTGTGACTGTGTGTTTTAAATTGACAATGGAAGCATTCCAATCATGGTAATTATGGCATGGCCATCCACTATATATGCTATGGATATTATTTGATTGTGCCATCAGTCATGGTCACAGGTTCTTAAAAATATATGGTTTTGCTGCAAATTTTATCAATGTATGAGATGAGATCGGACCTACTGTTGCTATCTTGTTAGATTGATTGATAGCCCAACATTGTGGATGTTTAGATTCAGAGTAGTTGGACATGTACGGTCACATAAATACTCTATGTTTTGTCAAATGGTCTGTATATCCCACATCGTTGTATGAATTGAAATGATAATCGTTGTCTCTGTGTTTAAATGACAAATCAGGATCTTTGCAATTAAAATATGGATCGTTGTGTTTGACTGTCCACTATGTATGTTTAATGAATATGATACATCTTAACAGAGATAAACATGGGTGTTGTGGCAGTATGGTCTTATTACAATTTAATTGTTGATGGAAAGTAGTTGATGAGTTGACACTAAACAAAGTGGAAATAAGTGACTGTTTTTTTTTCATTTGGGGATTGTCTTAAAATATTAATTGGATAAATAAGAAGAACATAACTCCTCTACACATTGTTGTGAAATGCATACTGTCTTGTTTTGATGACATTGTGTTAAATATTTGATTACGAGCAAGTTAATGCACAAAATTGATTGAATTATACAGAATAATTGATCATTTGATCACAATGACTATTTGGTTGGTGTTGGACCTTTTGTGTTTGATATATAATGGTTTTATAGATTACTTAATTAATTTTATGAACAATATCCACTCTCTTTCCTTACCATTATTTCTCTTTTCGCTAATTACAACCCCCTCGCCTTCCCACATCCACTTTTCACTCCCCGTTCTTAAAATTTAATTACAGTTAAGAGAATTCTATACTGAAACAATTTGAAATCACATTTTTATTTTGATTGGAACACAGTTTTATGTTCTTTGGTTTACATTGCAATTGATTGTTGTTGTATTTGAGCAGTAACCATGATTCTTTTTCCATCTCATTTTATCATTTTTCGCTCAATACAAATCCCTCGCATATCCCAGAACCTTGTCCACCCCCTTCTCATGGACAACAATTAAACAATTTGTATGGATTGGATTGCATGAGTCTGATATGTTGTTGAACTAAAATCTATTTTATATTTTTAAGGAGTTGTCATGTATGTTTGTAAAAGGGATTATTTGCTAATCAATCATGCACACAGGAATGAGCTTTTTCAGCTGAGGTAGCCATGACAGAGGCAATCGAGGGAGAGGTACTTGGAACAGAGGCCCAAGAAGGCCAAGATTTTCCATACACTTTGATGTTGACTCGCAAGAGTTAGGCCAGTTGTTTCAGGCCGGATTTTTCAATTGGATTGGGAAATGAGTGGTCCAACCTAGGCTTGAAAGGCATCCTTTCCAAGATCTACAAGCCCCTGGTATTCTCGTGCCCCCTCATGTCTCATTGGAACCCGAGGTTCCCGAAAAAGATGGATGGCAAGAGATTGTCCACCTGACAGTCTCCCAACATCATGGCTAGCCAAATTTGTCCTTACCTACTCCCCCGCCTATTAACCAAATTTCCCAAGCTGCACATGTCCACTCACCAGTTCAGTCCTCTCATGCTAGGAAAAGGTTGAAAACTGAGGCCCACCATGCCCTTGATAAAGGAAAAGCCATTGCTACCCCTTCCTCACCCTCCAATGGCTTTGATAAATCCGTGTCTTCCTGAATGCATTTGAGGGACGATTGTTCTCGTGTGATCAACAAAATTAGGCCTAAAGGCTCAGTGCAACCAAAGGCAAATTCAGAAAAATCAAAGGGTGACAACAACAATCAAGGAAAGAAATCATATTAGAGTGGGAAATATGGTTTTTGAGTTTTTATTTCATGTATTATTGATGACAGTTGACTTCAGAAGTTTTGGACAACATGTCTTTGGATATATGAGTAATATATTTTTTGAAAATAATTTCAAATATCAATGAGATAATTTGTCAAATGTGAATGTGATGATGGGAATCACAAGGAAGAGTGTTTTGCTTAATTAACTAGTTATGTTATGATTGTTAAGAGCTAAATGGAGTCACAAGGGGTCCCACCTATTAGTTATTATTCATTTAAAACCCTTATTATGATTTATTACTTTTCCCCCTTAACTAAAAAGTTGGTTGAGTTTTTAGTTAACTTAACTAATGAGGTAGTTCAATTACTTCAACCAATTCTAATTTTCTTAAAGGCTAAAGGAAAGGGAGAAACAAGAGGAGGATAGAAGGAGAAACATACTAAGGTTTTCTCTTTGAGTTTATGTTGAGATAGTTCAATTTTTATTCATTCCTTAATTGATCATAAGCCTAATTCTTTTTTATGATAGCAGGGTCTTATTGTAGACAACAAGATTCAGGGTTGAATTACATCATTCATGTAAATTCTAAATTTGTACAATACCTACTGCAAACTGATATTCAGAAAAGAACAGAAAACATACAATGGCAAATACAAACATTACACAAAGATTTTTCACCTGGAAACCCAAACCGGGAAAACCAGCATATATTATATTCATACATTGTGTTACATTGTTTACAATACAATATACATATAGGAGCCAGCGACATCCAAAACCCTAACCCAATGACCTAGATTAGTCCAAAACCCTAATTCCTTAACCGGAAATAGAAAAACCATAGGCAAAAAACCATGTGCTGAAAAACCACCTAAATATCATGTGGTCCCGGAAATATGTCATCCCAGTGCGAAATTGTTTTTCAGGGGCGCTGCCCCCGAACCCCGGCGCAGACGCTCATACACTACTACTCTTGCAAAGAATATAACACATAGCCAACATTCTCCCACTTGTTGTTTTCTTTGCACACAGGGGGTTACAGGGTTACATAGTCAATAATCCAGGGCAACAATGCCCATGGATTCTCTACACCAAGAGAATTTCTCAGTGCTCACAAATTTTGTTAATGAATCTGCAACATTCTTCAAAGTGTCCACCTTCATCAGTGATACTTTCTTTTCTTCACTCATGTCTCTCACAAAGTGATATTGAACATCAATGTGCTTTGTCTTTGAATGATAAGCAGGGTTCTTTGCCAAGAAAATTGCACTCTGACTGTCACACTCTATCCTTACAGCTTCTTGTACCAACCCAATACCTGAACACAAT